>JABUQX010029510.1:0-5000 GCA_015478945.1 Trachelipus rathkii | reverse complement strand
GGTGGAGACTTTAAGAGAAGTGTTGGAGGGAAGGCCGGAGGAAGATGATCTCGGGAAGGCCGAGGAGGAAATGGAAGGAGGAGGTAAGTGAGAGGCATTGCAGTGAAGGGAAGGAAGCTAGAGGGGTGGAGAAGGACCGAACATTGGAAGAGAGGTATGTGCAATACATGGGCGTACGCAAGATTTCATTTAGGAGGGGGCAAAGGTTGAGTGATATATATATATATATATATATAATATATATATATATATATATATTATAGATATATATATATATTATATATATATATGATATATATATATATAATATATATATTATATATATATATATATATTATTTTATTATATATATATATTATAATTATTATTATATTTTATATATATTTATATATATATATATAATAATTTTATATATATATAATATATATTAATATATATATATATATGATGGGTTTGTGTGTGTGTGTGTTTGTGTGCATGTGTATATGACTGTGTGTGTATGCAGGATTTGACTTAAGGGGTGGCAAAGGTTGAGTGATTTATGTCCTTGTTCCAGTTCACACTGATACTAGACGTGTGGGTGGTTAAGTCCCAAGATTATTTCTTTTCAAAGGTAATAAATTGGCATGAACAAAATTTTAAAATTATTTCGGTTATAAAATAAGTCTACAACAGTTGTAATTAAATTTTTTGTGTGAAACGAGGTGAGTCAAAAACAAATATCTACTTGAGAAACGTAATGTAATATTTATGCTTCTCAGCCAAGTCTTTACTCTTTTCAGAGTGCTGAAAGACCTTCCAATGGTGCTTGTAGAACAAGTAGCAAAGTGCCAATTATAGACAGGTTTTTGTTTGAGAAAATGATATTTCTTTATGACATCAGTAAGTTCCAGTCTTTCAAATTTTTGGTTTTTTCACTTTTTCATCCCGCCACAAGGTATACCATAAGTCCGTTTCGGTAGGAAATTTGGTGATATCGAGAACATAAAACTCTGAAAAACATTTTACATTTCTCACGCACTTCCTAGGGAGCACCTTAATAAGAACGGATGCAATGTAAAGTGAAAGTCCTGGCAGTGTTTTTCTGAAATCTAGTTCTAAGAGGATGAAAGTGAGTTAAGATAAGGAACAAGTGCAGAACGTTTCCGATATTCAGCAGAAGTTTCAGAAGGATGATTTGCTCTATTTTGTTGGGTTTGTACCTTATTAGGCGGTGCAAGTTCTTTTAAGATCTCAGCAGCAAAACATTGGCGGATAAAAGCAGATCATCATTATTTGATCATCAATTTTGAAGTGGTATATGACAATTAAAACATTCTTGGCCTTAACAGGCACTGCATACGGTCAATATTTTTTGTTTTTGAATTATGTTGGCACGGGTTCAACTAAAGCAGAATATTTGACTATTACAGGACAGGTAATAATGAAAATGGGTCTTGTTGTCGAACAGTATAACTGAAAAGCTGTATTTCTTGTTGGGATGTTGCTTTCCTTTGACAATTTCTCTAATCCTTTAATCTGTCGATTGATATATCTTTATCAGTTTTGCTTTTAATAAACTCTTAAAAAAGCTGTCTGGCAAACATGTGAGGTTATTTTTTATTTCGTTAAGATTTAGGGGGCAAGTGAAACTCCTACACCCATGCGTACGCCCATGGTGATATATAGCAGGGCTGCGGAGTCGGAGTCGTGGAGTCGGAGTCGTGGAGTCGTGCAATTTTCCCGGAGTCGGAGTCGAGTCGAGTCGAAAATTTTCAAGAGGTCGGAGTCCGAGTCGGAGTCGAAGATTCCTTGTAAGTGGGAGCTCGGAGTCGAGTTGGAGTCGGTAAGTCGGAGTCTTATTACCAATTTTAGGATTATTATTATGTATATTATTAGTTATAGTAATCTCTTTTATTATTATTATTATTATTAATTATTATTATTAATTATTATTATTATTATTATTATTATTATTATTATTATTATTATTATTATTATTATTATTATTATTATTATTATTATTATTATTATTATTATTATTATTATTATTATTCTTATTTTATTATTATTTTATAAGTTTTTTATTTCCAACGTTTAAATATTTTATTTTAATAAATATTAATTTCTTAAAATAATCCTTTGAAAATAATATAACAGGAGAAGAAGATGATATATTTACATACGATTTACCGACGTGTTTCGTCTCTATACTTGACACATCTTCAGAGGATTATTTTTTTGTAAGCGATTATCTTTAATATTGATATATAATATAAATCAATGATATTGAGTACTGATAAATACATAAAAATTTTTGTTAATGTCTGGTTGCGTGTTTTGATGTAGAGCCTCCGCAATTTTTAAGTTTCTGGCTTCATAACGATCCGTATATTGTGAAGTGTTTAGGAATATTACTTATAGTTGATTGACATTGCCGTATTGAAATGTTCAAAGATTTTGCGGGGACTGTAGAGATGTTGACATGCCCTGTCCGACAATCTTTCTTCGTGTAACCAATATATGTCGACATACAGTCTAACTCAGGGCAGTTAATTGGTACACAACGTGATGGTTTGTCGGGCATAGCATCTCTTGTGCTAAAGGAAGAATGCAAGGTTTTTGGACTTATGGTATAGTCTGCTTTAATTTTTTGAGGTGTCTTTAGTTTGAGGTGAGAATTCAAAATGTTAGCTATAGTTTTTTTTCCTTATTGACAAACCATAGGAAGTTTTGAAGAAGAATTTATCGAATTTTTTCTTGATTATTTTTTACTTTCTTTATTATATAATTTTGTAAGGGTTTTATATTTAATTTTACTGGAAATATTTTCAATATGTTAATAATATATTTACTATTTCATGTCACCAAATACCCTCTTTGCATTATTTATAATTGAAATCAGCTTGTCTGCTTTGTAAACTAATTTTACGATATATTCTTTGTAAATAGTCGGTGATTAGGATCCCAGTCGGTGAATACAGACCATTATCAGTGGTTTGACATGTAATGCCTGTAGTAATGAGCCATCATAATTAACCTTGATTTGATGTCTAAAAATAGATAGCATTAGTAACCTAGTTTCTATGTGAATTTTAAGCATGACAAATCGTGATTCTATTGATGAACTGATGTATATGATCTATTTCTAAAAATAGTGCGGTGTAAGCAACATCCTTTATTAAAAACGGTTTAAGTGTTTTTTTAACAAAGTTATTTGTTTTCTGAAATGTTAGGAAAAAGCATATTTCCCAAATATTTGGTTTCTGTAATTGATTTAACTTGACAAGAGTTTCGACTAGATGTTTTCTTTAAATTTTTATTATTTTGGGTTATTACTACTTAATAAAAGGTTTTCATATGTTGTTCTGATTATATTGGTGGGGGTAGGTATTTGAGTGAATACACTTCGTTAATTTAATTATGTAATTCGTATCTAAGAACGGTACATTTATGACAACGATTATACATCAGTGAGGGAATATATTCAGTGGCATCGTTTTAAGTTTGATAATTTACTATAATGTTTCCATTATTTGATTTAACTATGAAAAGAGTTATTAAGATTGATAAATGCTGTTCAGATATTGGGCATTTCCGTGTGTAACCATTCCCCACATAGATATTTAGAATCTCAAATGTGAATTTTCTGAGTTATCTGTATTTGTTACGCAATTCATTTATATATATTTACATGATATATATTATATATATTTATATAATTTATATATTATATTATATATATATATATATATATATTACTTATATATATATATACTAATTATAATAATAATTCTTTTCAATGTTTCAGAATTCTTTTGTTTTTAATTCACTAGCGATTCTGTTATGCTATTATTATATTATATTAATTATTATTTATTACTTATTATTAATTATTATTATATTATTATTATTATTTTTTATTATTTTTTTTATTAATTATTATTATATTATTATTATTATTATTATTATTATTATTGATGTATTATTGAAACTGAATATAAACTGCTTATTTTTAATGGCTGTTTTTATAATCAAAAATAAAAATCAAATCATTAATATAATTAACGTTATCATTTGTTTCCGAACTGAATTATTTTTGTCATGTTTCGCCGCCTGCATTTTATGTCTTTTACGGCTTTACGCTATAGCATTTGGCAGATTAGATCTCATTGGAAAGTGGTAATTCTTTTTATTTCAAAGCAAGCGAAAAAAAATTTGTTGAAACCAAAAAGGTTATTTATTTTCTCTGTGCAATTGGAGTCAGAGTCGAAATTTTATTTGACTGCTGAAGTCTTCAGTAATTTTTAACAGATCGGAGTCGGAGTCGGAGTCGAAAATTATTGTTTGTGGAGTCGAGGCGGAGTCGGAGTCGAAAATTTTTGTTTAAGTGGACTCGGAGTCGAAAATCACAAATTTGAATTTAAGGAGTAGGAGTCGGAGTCGGGTCGGAGTGGAGTCAGGGTCGAAAATTTTATTTTAACGCTCCTTTGAGCTTCTTAATTAGGGGCTTATATATATATATATATATATATAAATATAATATATTACTATAATATAATTATATATATATATATATATATTATATATATTATAATGTATGTTGTATGTATGTAAGTTATCGTTGTATGTATGTATGTATTTGTACTACGTATATATTATATATATATATATATATATATATATATATTATATATATTTATATATATATTTATATATATTATATATATATATATAATATAATATTATTATTATATTATATAATATATATATATGTATGTAGTAATGTATGTATGTATGTTGTAGTATGTATGTATTGTTGTATGTTATATGTTGTATGTTGTATGTATGTATATATATATATATATATTATATATATATATATATATCTATATAATATATATATATTATATATATATATATATATATAATTATATATATATATATATATATAAATATATTATAATTATATATATATTTAAATATATATATATATAATATATATAATTATATATATATTA
>JABUQX010029509.1:7500-48367 GCA_015478945.1 Trachelipus rathkii | reverse complement strand
TGTACGAACAGTGATAAAGGTACTTTACTGTTGTTCAAGTGCGAAGTTTGTTAATGTTATGTTTATTCATACATACGGTATGTTAGCGTTTGTCAGTTGTACATTAATTCCTTAGTTCATGCTTATGTTTATGTTTATCTTACTTCAATATTAAAATCGTTTGTACGTTAGCATATATTCGGTGGTTAGTATATAAATAACTTATTTATGTTATTTTTACCCGAAATGATACTCGAAATGTGACATTGAACAATAGATCAATAGACAAAAGGTCATGGTGGGCCGAGGGGAGGGTGATGGTTTGATTTACATGACTTTACTTAATTTACTACATTCTGAACATTATAACTATTACTCCATTTTTACTCTGACTATATTAATGCTTATTTTTGTGTCATATGTGGATAAAACTTTGTTATGTTTACAGTTATTCGTTGGGCTATATGATTAATTAGACACAAATATATGATAAATTTTGTTAAATATTACTGTGCCAAATGTAAAAATTAACGTAATATATGTTAGAGATATTTTTGGAAAAAGTATGAATAGGTACGTTTGATGCCATAGCTGTTACTTTTCTTTGATAGTTGGACACTTTTGTTAATGTTATACAGCTTTTATATCGTGCGTAAAGTCGCTTGTGTTAGGTTTGTCGTGTACATTATTTTCTTTAGTTCATGTTACGTCATGATACGTTTAATTTATAGAAATATCAGAAAAACATCCAATCTACTTATGCTTAAGTCTTTTATTATTATGATATAAAGAACACCTCACCATCGTTGTGTGCTATGTTATCCAAAATGTACTCGAAATACGACGTAAAATCATAGTGTTAATGTAAAATTACATTGATATGTTAGAGATCATTGCTTCGGAAAACACACAAAGGAGTGAATAGTTACGTTTTGTTACGCGGCCGCTAGGTACTCTTTCACTGTTATCGTTAAGTATGGAATTATGTTAATGTTAGTAGTTTAGTTGCGCATAAGGTAGGGTGTAGTATATTTTTTGTCATTGTACATTATATCTTAGTTCCGATAATGATATGTTAGCTTTATTAAGTGACAAACAATGTTACGTTAGCAGCTATCTGTTGGCGTTGGTTAGTATTAAAGAACTTATTTTTGTATTAAGTTTATCCGAAATTATACTCGATATGTGACCTAGATCAATAGCTAGATCAATATATCAAAAAGGTCATGGACGGGGGTTAGGGAGGCAGGGAGGGAGGGGAGGGGATCGGTGGTTTGATTTAATGATTTTTACTTGAATACTGCTTTAAATTCTGGTAACACCTATTACACCTTACTATGATATTCTATTTCAAAGACCGACCTGTATTTGGATGATTCTTTGTCTTTGGACATAAACTTATTATTTTTTGTTAGTTTGGATAAAAACTTTGTTTTGTTTGCAATTATTTGTCTGGGATTATGATATATTTAGGTAAGGTTTAGATAAATTTTTGTTAAATTTACTGTGTCAATGTTAGATTAACGTTAATATGTTAGAGATAAGTTTGAAAAACGTGTGACACCCCTGTAAGTGTTAATGTGTATAGGTGTAGGTTTAATTTCTGTTACGTTTTTGTTAAATATTACTACGACAAAGACGATGTGAAATTAAAACTGGTTTGTATATGATAGAATTGATAAGTTTCGTAAGATATCTACTGTGTTAACTGATGATGATGTGTTAGGAACTAGAAGCATAGGTTAAGTTTTTGCGGTAATGTTTAGGTTATGATTGAGGAATTTGCAAGTGTCTAGTTTATTCAGTAAAAAAATATGACCTTAAAAATCAGCTAGCATCAACAAGATCAATACGATCAAATAGATCACGACGGCACAAAGAGGGGTAGGTCTGATGGTGGTGGTCTGATTTACTTGATTTACGTGGCATTTACTGGCTTTTAGTGATATATCGAGCTACACAACCCGACAATTTTAAGTAAAATATATGAATTGAATCAATAGATGAATCATAGTCAATAGATCAATAGATCAATAGATCACGACGACAGGGTTAGGGCGAGGGCAGTCACTTGACTTTAACTGATTACTGATTCTACTCTTTAGTGATGTAAAAGATGACAATTGTTAGTAAAAATATGACTTAAATCAATAGCATCAATAGAATCAAATTTAGCATCACGACAAGGGTATTGGCGAGGGCAGTACTTGATTTACTGATTTACAGATTTTACTGCTTGTGATATGTAAAAACACTGACAATTTTAGTAAAAAAAATATGACTTGAATCATAAGATCACATAGCATCAAATAGATCAGAATGGTGTCCTTATATAGGTTATTACTGATTTACTGATTTACTGCTTTAGTGTATAGTAAACATGTTCCAATTTTTAGTAAAATATGATTGAACTCAATAAGTTTAAATAGCATCCAAAAGATCAAATATGATCACGAAGGGCGTGAGAGGGCTTAAGGTTGATTTACTGATTTACTGATTTACCTGTTTTAGGGATATGTAAGAACGCTAGACCAGAATATATTCAATGCATAATAATGGAGAAATAAACAATAGCATATCAATAGATCAATAGACCCATGGAAGGGTTAGGAGATGAATGACATGAACATGGTAGCTGGGGGAGGATGGGGTGGGTAGATTTTTGTACTGATTTACTGATTTACTCGATTTACTGATTTACTGATTTTGCTTTTACTGATTTACTGATTATTGATTTACTGATTTAACTGATTTACTGATTTACTGCCTTAGGGGTATGTAAAACAAACAACCTTTTAATTAGAAAATATGATTTGAATCAAGAGATCTAACTAGATCAATAGATCAAATAGATCATTGGAAGGTAGGAGGGGGGATTGGATGGTAGTTTGATTTACTTGATTTATGATTTACTGCTTTAGGGGATGGGAAAAACATAACAATTTTAAATAGAAAATATGACTTGAATGAATAGATCATAGATCAATTGCTCAATAGATCAATAGATCAGTAGAATGATAGGGGGAGGTTTGATTACTGATTTACTGATTTACTGCTTTAGTGTAGTTAAAAAACGTAAATTTGTAGTTAAAAACCTTTAAAAAAAAAAAAAAAAAAGAATAAAAATTTAAAAATTTTTTTTTTTTTAATTTTTTTAATTTTTTCCTTTTTTTTTTTTTTTTTTTTTTTTTTATCGAGGTTACAATCATAAAGAACGATGTATTAACAAGTTTCCGTCTTCATTGTTATATTTCAGTTTGGGGATGGAGACCCCCCATTTAGGTGTGTACGGGCTATTTAACTTCAAATCATGATTGCGGTACCTATTATGAAGGTGTGAATACCAAGTTTTCGTCTTCTATGTCAATATTTCAGTTTGGGAGCTGGAGACCCCCCTTTTCGGGATGTGTACGGGCTATTTAAACTTCAAGTATGATGTGGGTACCGTTAATGAGTGTGTATACCAAAGTTTCGTCGCTTCTATGTCAATATTTCAGGTTTGGGCTGGGGAGGAACCCCCCTTTGGTGTGTACGGTTATTTAACTCCAATATATGGTGCTGGAACCTTTAATATGAAAAGAATGTATACATAGTTTCAGCTTTCTACGTCAATATCTAAGCGTTAAGGGGCCAGCTCCCCCCCTCCTATAGGGAGCATGGCCACGTCAGCCTCGCTTACGACGAGGCTTACGCACGCCCCTATGGGGGTGTCAAGGTTGAGGGAGATACCAACCATAATTTCATAATAAAACAGATTTAATCATCATATAGCAAGGTGCCAAACTCTTTCATTAACCTCTGTTATCAGTGGTATGTGACTCTTTGGTATGGATTACTGCTGTCAGAGAGAGAGTGACGAGTCGCGCATTGTTTCGTCGTGGTGCATCCTCTGGTGCGGTTGAAAACTTATTTGCTAAATCTTAAAATGGCGTGCACTTTTAGCGGTATATTTTTCCTAGTTCATTTAGAAAAATTATAAATTTAAAATGTGTTTCATTGAAATGCTATTATAAAAATAAAAGTTATCAATAATAAGTGAATTTATTAATAGTTTTATAGGTGTATCTTAATTATGACGTTTATTTTAAATTGAAAATTTATCAATTATATTGTTGTTTTATTATATAATACAATAACTTAATTCTATACTATAATAGTTGTGTGTATGAAATAACTGTATATTGTATTAATATATTTTTATTATAAATAATTTTACTAACTTCTAAATTTACGCTTTTTTCTTAAATTTTCACAATTACAAATTTAGACTCTTAAAAGTACGATTTATTACCTAAATATATTCATACATTTATGAAATTATTCTGTATATATCTCATAAAATGATACGTTTTTTTAATTACTCGGTATTCCTAATAGTTATCCACATAGACATAATAAATAGTGTCATCTTATCATATAATGCTAATGACAAAACAGAACAAAGGTAGTTAAATTTTATATAATTTGTTTTAGGTGTCTCATATTAAATTGTACGTATTTTATAATATGAAATCTCAATATTTGTTTAATATATTATACCATAAATACAGTAGTATAGTGTATGAAAAACCTGTTTTAATAATAAAATATTCTATTAAAGTACTATATATTCATTAAAAGTTTATACGCTTTTGACTTATTAAATTTTTCACCTTTATTGGCAATAAATTTTTCCCCTTTTTAATAATTAAACTGAATCACTTTTATTTTCCTATTAAATTTTCTAACTTATATATGAAATTATTCTGTGTTTAAATATTATAATTTTAGAGTATTTTTAACTCAGGTATTTTCAGCATATATGAAAAAATATAATTTGATGTTTCTAATATGAAATTATAAATTTCAATAATAAAGCTAGATAAATATTAAGTTAGGTTTGTATTTGTGTATGTTTTATTAGTGTGTGTTAGTCTTAAAATATCATGAGCTTTAGGAAGGGGGAGGGGACGTTTTTTTATTTATAATGATACATTTCATTATATTTTATTCAATTTTACATTATAAATATTATATACCACATTAAATTTTGCCGATTTCATTGAAACTTATTGCTAATGACTGTTTTAAGATATATATCTAAAATTAATTTTTAAAACCTTATTTTTACATATAAATAAATTTTGCTTAAGTATGTTATAAAATTTACAAATGTATCACAATAATGTAATATAAAATACAAAACTTGAAAATTTGCCCATAATAATATTTTACATACTTATATATAGTATATTAATTTGTGTATTATCTTTATATATTTTTTAATTTGATTTTAACTCTGGTTTTAGCAATGATTTATTATTATATTATTAATTGTTGTTATTTTATAAAATATTTCATATATATTTTATCAATAGCTCTAAGAATTATATAGTGTTTGTGTTAATATTTTATTTAATTTATTGTAATATTTATTTTCCCTTTAATTGACTTTTTATTTTATAGTATAATTCAATATTTTATATATTTATTAAATTTACCATTAAATATTATTACTCACTTAAATTATTATTATTATAAAAAATACGTTTTATTTTAATATTTATTAAATTAAAATAAATATTATTTTAATTCTAATTTAAAGTTGCTTTTCTGTGTTACTTAAAAATTTTATTTTCTAAAATCTCTCATTTATTTTCGAATTCCGAATTGGCGGAAGATTTCCGATTTTTCCCTATATTAATTTCTCCAAAGATTTGTCAATGGTATTTGGTCACTCTCGTGGTTTCAGAATTGAGTTTTTAACTCGTGCGCTGTGTCTCAGTGTCATTTTCGAGCCATAACTAAATATTTTGTGTATCTCATTTGTGATAAACACTTTGCACAAATCTTAAACAAAAAGCAGATAAAAAAATGCGAAATTATATAGATAACGGTATTTACACACATAAAGAGTGAAATACAAATATCCTTAAAATAATCAAAACAAAATTCAAACAATTAAACTTTGTATTTTTAAATCAAACAAAAGTATAATGAAAATTAGTCTAAGGTGAACAATGAGAACCTATGTTGTGTGTAATTGACAGAGAAGTATTTGCTAGATATAGAATATTCTGAAAAAAATTAACGCATGTTGTTTCTTTCGAGATTTTTACGCATAACGAATATTTCAATACGAATCTTAAAAGTGATACGATTTTATCTCATATAACTAGTATATATTTTTCTAAACATTATTGATACCAATCACCCATTGATTAAATATCTTAAAATATCTTTATAGATTTATGCTATCTCATATAATTAGACTTTCCTATAACTATTTTCTCATTCTATAACTTTAATATATATTATGTTATTTACTATTTTTACTAATTTACTACCTTGACGTATAAGTGACATGAAAAGTAAACTTTATTTAATAGTTTTAGGTGTCTTAATAAACTATTAATTTTTAGATATGATAATTATTCAAATTATATTTATGTGATTTTATATATATATAATAGTATATATATACCAATATTTCCATTTTATAGTGTTGATGAATTAACCTGTTATTAATAATAATTAAAAATTTTAATTTCATATAAATTACCTTTATTTTCATTAAAATTTTAACTATAAAATTCATAAATATTTTGATATCTACTTAACTTACAAAGGTGTCTTTGACGCTGCTTTCTTGCATATTAATATTCAACCGTATTATGATTGTAGATATGTATGTGCTTTGAACTCTTATAAGATGTGTTAGCTCATTATACTATCAGCCGCTCATATATATCCTAGCGATTATATGAAAAAAATGATAGTTCAGTTGTACACACGCTATTCGAAATAAGCGAGAAAATGTTGAACTCTTATATATTTACATTGTATTTAGGGGTGTGCTTATTTACTTCGCGTAGCGTTTTGACAGATGAATAATTTAATCAATTTATTCTGTGGTTCTCGTTAAATAAATAATACATATAGTTATCATTAAGACTAGTGAACAACCGTGTATTTGAATTATGAATATCTTTGAGGGACTTGATACATTCCTCTCGGATTTTTGTTCTCTGGTTATGTTTCTTCACATTTTCACATTCAAATATCATACATTATATAACATATGCTTACCAATATGGGCAACTTTAATTTTTTAAAGTATAGATTTGTATTTAAAATCTTACTTTGATGTTTTAAATATTTAGCGGAATTTGTTTTATATTTAATATTATTGATATATTGTTTCAAGTCAAATGTATATAAGATATAAAAGTATATATTTGTTTTATCATTTGTAGTTGTCGTACCTATTTGGCTGTTTATCAGACAGAGATAGATTATGAGTAGAAAGCTATAAATTGATAATTAGCTTTATTTGAGGGTAGTTTCTTTACCTAACTGTTTTTATTATATGAAATTTCAATATTTGTTTTAATTACTGCAAAATTTTTAATAATTTACTAGTAGAACTAAACCTGTATTCATAATAAATATATTTTTTCAATTGAGAAAGAAAATTTTGCTTTCCTGTTATTTCTCATTATAAAATTAAAAACTCTTAAAAGTTACGATTTTTCCTAAATACATAAATTTTGACATTATTTGTTTAAATCTTAAAATTGAGTTTTAACGGTATTTTCATCATTGACAAAAATAAATTAAAACCCTTTTAATATTTAGCTATTTTTCTCAAAAATTGCAGTGAATTTCTTTCGTTAACAAATTTAGTTAAATTGTTTTATTACAATGTGTCTTAAATTAACGTTATTTTATGAAATTTTCTATAAATATTATGTTTTTATATATCAAATATTATTTCAATTAGTTATTGTGATAAATACTGTATTTTAATATATTAATACACATCATTGTCATTATTTACTTAATAGCTTCCTCAAAATTATAGCGTCTTTAATCGCTCTAATGAACAATTTCTCCGAATCAAGCTGAACAAGTGAGACTTGTGAACTCTTAAAAGTACGTAATTTTTGTCCTATTTCCTTCAACATTTATGATATATATATATTAGGTGTTATATCTTAAATTGAGTTTTTAACTGATTATGATTATTTTCAGTATTTGATAAAATAAAATGTGTTATTTACATATTTCTTTGGTTTAATTTAAAAAAGCAATAAAGAGAATTTATTAATTTTTTTACGTCTTATTGAAATTATGACACAATTCGAATTTTTTTAATACTGAAAAAAAAGATACTATATATTATATGAATGTGAGGAATGTTATTCAATTTATTGTTTATTTATTTATACCATAATTTTTTAAGTTAGTTGTCATAACAATTTAATTATAATAACTCTTTATACATTTTTAGAAAAAGATACATTTTCTTAAAATATTTTTACAAGTGTTATCACCTAATAGAATAATAAAACTCTTAATAAAGTATAACGATTTATTCCTATTAATATCAATATTTTATGTTAATGAAGTGATAGATTTATGTATATCTTATTAGAGAAATACATATCTGACGTTATCTATAAACACGAGTACTCTTATCGCCATTTATCAAAATAAATTTAATGTTAAGTTATGAAAAAAATAATAGCTAATTTCAAAATCTTAGGGAAATAAAGTTGAAATTATATATATAATAGATTTATAAATATAACTTAAAAATATGAACTTTATTATTTTAATTAGAAATTAATTTCAATAATATTGATTATTTAATTACTTATCATTTATATTTTTGCTTATAGAGTATGAAGTAAGTTCTTAATAAAAACACTTATAATCTTTTAAAATTAATACAGAATTGAAAACGTCTCGTGCATTAAATATATTAATAACAATTAAAGCGAGCGATAAAATAATTAGAAACTCTTCTATCACATTATTCAGATTTCTCTCTACCGTAGAGGAACTCCTACAAACAATTTGGTTCCAATTAATAAATTCATGTTAAATTACTGCTTGCGATGAAATGATGCTTATTCTATCTATAGTATATCTCTCTCGCATTTATGTAAAGATAATAAATTGAGTGCTAGTTCAAGCTTTGAAAACTGCAAATTCCAAGAAATCGCTCAAAGAGCATGACAATGTTTAATTTATTAACATTTAGAATTTGTGAGTGTTAGTACTTTAAATAAGTTATAGTTACAACATGGTGAGTGGTTGAATAGATTAGAGTCATAGTGTATCATATAACCCAAAAATATATGTCTGAGTTAAGAGTTAGTATTTTCTAGTATATTGAGATAATACCTATAATAGATTGCTGAGTCTTGAAGAGTTTATATACGACAAAAGTATAATATGTTTTTTCTTTAATCTAGTCTTCTTAAACATTCGCTTGACATGTCATCAGATATTTTCAAAAATTAACTTACTGAGACCCTATTGTAGTAATCTTCTTAGCTGAAAGTTTGCGTATTTTCCTCTAAATAATCATTCTGACAACTTCTCATTGGTATGTTGAGTCTTATGTTATAAACTGATTTGATATTTTGAGTTTGTAATCTGTATTCTTGAGCGCATATCTCTCGAAGAAATAGACATTAACTGGGTTTTTCGGTGTCTCTAATTGCTCGATTTGCAAAGACCCAGACGCGAGTAAGACCGTCGCGGTACAGCTTTACGATATTAATTAGTTTTAGGTGTTCTAAATTGACGTTTTGATGAAAAATTTTCTGTCAAAGCTTTGATTATTTAGTTAAATGAGCTCAAACATTCATATTTCATAAGTCATTGTGAAATCCAGTTATTCAAATAAATAAATATAATAATAATATTTTATAGTTCTAATAATAATAAATATTACGTATCTCTCTCTTTAAATATTTTACATTACATAAATTTAGAAACTCTTGAAATGTGTACGATTATTTTCCTAAATTTCAAACATTCTGAATAATATATTGTACTAATATACTTATAAATTGTAGTTTTTATAACGGTATATACATGACATTGAAAAATATATATGTGTTTCATTGAAAATGTCTAATTATAACAAATAACACATCAGAAAAAAGATGAAAATTATTTGTATATAATTTGATTTTTAAAGTGTTAAAATAGCAATATTGTACGTTATATTATATAGTAAATAATTATTCAATACTTTGTTTTTAACTAAGAAATATAATAATATATCATTCTTCAAAGGAGGTTTTCGTGAAATTGAGATAAATTTTTCAACTTTATCTAAAATTTACTTTTCATAGTTCAAAATTATGAGATTCCAAAGATCTTTTAAATAGGTCACAACCAAACTTCTTTAAAAGATATTCTTTTGAAGTTGAAGATAAATTTCAACTTAATTTATGAATATTTATTTGTTATTAATTCTAAAATTTGAGTTTTTAATACGGTCATTTTCAGCATTTGAAAAAAATAATTGTTGTTTTATTTACAATTAACTTTAATTATTACTTATGAATAAATAGTTAATAATATTGATTTAATTGTATTTTAAGGTGTCCTTAAATATATATGACGTTTTATGAAATTTTTTCAATATTTGTTTTTATATTAACCATATTATATTACAATATAAATTGTGTGGAATAACCTGTTTTATAATAAATAAATATTATTAATACTTTGTCTAAAAATTTACGCTCTTTTGCAAAGGATTCTCTATTTACATTTCTACATATTAACATAAATTTTAGTATAATGTTTCACATAGTAATTGTCAAACTTTCACACTATAATAATTTTCACACTATTTTATAGTATTATTATGTCTCGCGTATTGATAATACTATACAAATAGATTGACAGTGGTCTTTTACGTGGTATGTTTAGCTATCTCTGATTAGCATGGATAGATGTTGTTTCACATTTTGTGAAATTTGTCATTCTTGCTATAGAAATTAAGGGAGCAGAAACGATAATAGATAAGAAATTTTTATGTAATTGTCTTAGGTGTCTTAATTCTAGACGGTATTTGTTGAATATTGATAAAAGTATACAAACATTTATGTTGCGTCTTAGTTCTATTAGATAATACTCAGTCCAACTTAAATTATTATTCAATATTTAAGTATATCGTTAAATTTATCTTGCAACTGCTCTTAATCATACCAAAAATGTCTTACGTTATCAATTTATACTTTACATTACAATTTTACTGGTTATTATTATTATAGTTGTTGCAACCATGGCTGTGCACCAGTAAATATTTTAACAGATCTCATGTGAGGAAAGTGTCTAACCATTTTTGTGCCCTCGACAGTTCTTCAAAACAACTTGCATAGTTCTCATTTAGTACAATTAGCTTATATATAACTTGAAGCTATTAGTTCTAACAATTGTGATTTATTACAGTGTGGAGTATTGAAAAAAAAAGAAGTGTCAGCCTCCTATCTTATTCATGTTTTTGTGTGTTGAGTCATTTATAGCTCTTTTTTACAATAAAAGAACATGTTGATATATACCACCTAAGGCCTAAATATTCACATTCTAATAATGTATTAGGGGCTATGTGCTCACATATTGACCCCTCTTCGTGTCCTGTCTATGATACATTATCTACAAACATATTTTTTGATGTTCTTTAATCTCTAAACCGAACATGAAATTTCATAATTATAAGTATTGTTAGCTATATAAGCGCTTCATGTATTATATTACATATATATAGAAAATATAATTATAATAATATAACTCTCTCTCTATCTTCATAAGATTTTTTAATATCTAAGAACACTCTCTTCAGTTCATACCATAATTCAGAGTGTTGATCGCTATCATTCTCTACTGATGATAGATCACGCGATTTTTCACTTAACATCTCGCAAGTCGTATCTACGATTGAGTTGAAATTATTTGTTAACCTATCTTCCTTGGCGTAAACTTCCCAGGTATATAGTTTAACCAGACGCCATTGTGTGTGCGTCTCGAACACCCATATAGAAGTGGTGCCTCCTCATCGCCGGACACTACTCGTGCATATATCTCTGCTCATTTACCAAAAGTTTCATGAGAATAGTTAGCAATTTTGGAAAGTTAGTAGGTGTTCCTCGTTAAATTGACACTAGTCTCTTCTTTTCATGAAAAATATTTCCACACAATTTGTGTTCTCATTTAAAAATATAACGTCAAATCTTCCTTTTTACGACTGTATCAACGTTTTATTAATTATAAATAATAAAATTAATTTAAATAGAACATATATTAAAATTAACGCTTATTATTTCATATAAATATATATTAAACAATTCAATGTGATAATATAAATACAGCATTTATTTAATGTTAAAATTAAGTTTGATCGCATTACAAATAATATATTACTCAAAATCAATATAATTGAATACAATAAATAGATTTTCAGTTTTCTTCGTATAAAAAATTGAACATTTAATTATTTACTCGGGAATTATATCAAGACTAATATATAGAAATATAAATAAGAATGATCTGTCGTTTCATGTAAATAAAAGTTTAATAATAATTAATTTCAAAAATAAATGAAGATAATAATTATATATTTAATTAGTTTTAAAGTTGTCAGATGAAATATAGTAACGTTTTATTATTATTGATAAAATATTCACATAATAATATATAGTTAATATTAACACATAAAATATTTATCATATTAAGTAAAGAATAAAAGTATACGATGTCTTAATTAAATTAATAATTCAAAGTTCTAGATTCAAATAAATAAAATAATCTACTCTTTAATTTCTCACGATTATTTCTTATACAGTTTTATGGGCACTATACCATAAAATTTAAGAAAAATCTTCATTAAATAAGAAGAAACGATTTATTTTCATTATAGATGATTCAAACATATGTGAAGATTGTCTTAGTCTAAATTAGGGGGATCAAGAATTGATGTTTCTTTCAATTGTAGGAAAGGAAGAAAATGGTGATCGAATTGTGAAAAAATGGGTCTGTTCATAATTTAAAATCCTTTTTCAAAGCAAATAAAAATAGAAAGTTGGCTTAGAAAGATAATAATGGTACTAAATAATTTGAGTGAAATAATACTGTATTACTGTATAGTTAAAATGGAATATATAAATATAAATGATTTAAATATTTAACATACCTTGTAAATAAACTATATTAATACATAAGAATCTAACGAAAATAAGCAATATAATTGTACTGCCATAAATGGAAAAGATCCCTAGAAGAATATAAATAATAATAAATTATAATAAACATTTCATGTTTTAGTTATTTTTATATTTCATATTATAATTAATTATTAATACATTTACATGACGTTATTTTCAAGTGACTATTTTATTCAATTAGGTCGTAATATTTACTCTATAATAATAAATATTAGATTAAATACATTATTAACCAAACAATTTGTTATAATAAATTACTATATAAAATAAATATTGAAGTTTTATCTGAATAATTTATTTATTTTGTTGATTTCCACGATTTGTAAATTAAATTAGTGTATTTCATGAAATGAATCAATAATATAAAATTAAATTATATAAGAAACAGGTGATAATATATATACAATTTTAATCCTATAATATATAATATATGTGTTATACATATGAACAGGTATGATTTTATAGTAGAATATATTTTCATATTGTTTTAATAATAATAATTATACAAAATATTTCAATTTAATTAAGTTTGTGAATGAATTACATTTATATAAAAATATTATAATAATAATAAATATTTTAATACATATCTAAGAGAAAAATTATTATCTTGCTTAATAATTTAATTAATCAGTAATTTACATAAATTATATAGAAATAATATAATAACAAAAAGATATTCAAAACATCTTTACTCTCCAAATAGTCTTCGCTTTCTAAAATCATTATATTAAGATAATATATTATAATTCATAATGTGAAGAAAAAGTAGATTATGAAATGAAAATCAGAACGTATCAAAATATCTAGACTCTATGATTCGAGTATTATCGGATAACAGTATAAAAATTGTCTATTCCAATTTTCACTCGCAAGTTTCTAAAAAAAGTCTCAAACGTATTTCAATCAAACAGTGTACCATAGATATTAATACTTATTACATTCTTTTGTCAGGGGTCCTATTATTCAAATTACTTGGACTCAGCTCAATTTGGTTTGTGATATTGCATATTTTCAACAATAGTTATGTTTTAATAATTTAATACAACCAAAATTTATTCTCACACATTAATGTTATATAATATAATATGAATTTACAATATATAACAATCTAAATCTAATAGGTTTATAATCTCTTAATATAAAAAAATTTTATAGCACAATATATAACTAGATGTCTTGTAAGAGTATACGATTGTATACTATATATAGTCAACATAATTGTTGTAATATTACTATATAGACAATTACCTCTATACACATCTGTACGCTCTCTCTATGTATAAACTGTTATACATTAACGCATAAGTTGAACACCAACTAATAAGTATAGTAACGATAAATACGCTCAATAGACGAATGCTCTAATATTACTCTTCTCTCTAATCAAAGATCATATTGCTAAAACATGAGAATTATTTATTATATTCGTTTCATAACGGTGTGTGTCTTAACTGACACTTCGCACGTGTTATATCTATGTAGCTAATAACATATATCATCTTAACGATGTTTATTATTTATTCTAATTAACCAGAAATCAATAGTAATATCATACTCTTTAGTTGTTATGATAGGTATCCGTCCACTTTCAATATAAAAACTAATCATTGAGACCTTCTAAAATTATCGAGGCTCTATGTAATAAGTCTATATGATTATTTCACCAAGAATCTGTCATACAGGTCTCGATATTAATGTATTCTCGGATTTTTAAGCATTATTATGTATTATTTAAAAAAGTGTCCTCTACTTAAATCAACTATAACAGTACATATTAGGTTAAGACAATAAGTACTCATATATAGAAATAATTTTACATTTTAATCTATTACTAACAACATATGGAGGAAGGCTGTTAAACAATGTGATCATCATATCAAGATTTGTGATAAAGAAATTAAATAGTTTATTCGAATTAAGCAATTCAATCAATTTCTCTCAAAAAAGCAGAAAGTAATTTTTCAGGTGATTTAGGTGTCTTAAATTTACGTTATTTAATGAAATTTCTCTCTCAAATTAGTTTTTATATAACCACAAATATTTTTAGTGTTTTGTTTTCACAAATAAAATTTTTAACTTCTAAATAAATTTTTAAAACCGCGCGCCAAACCAAATAATTACAATAAAGACTACTTCTCGAAAATGTATCGATTTTTCCTAAATTTCCAAGTGAGATATCAAAATAAAAACTGGGAGTTATAATACATAAAGAATAACACCCAGGTTTAACAACATTCTAATATCTCACCGCTAATTGCACAGTGTAACAAAACCTAACAATATCACACTTTTTATCAAGTTGTGTTTATTCTTATTGATAAACTATCTGCTGTTACATTCATAAACAATTAGCACGAATAATTGAGAATTTTATGTTTCAATTCATTTTTTCGTAAGTGAGTTCGATTCTTCTAAATTATATGAATAGCACAAGATAGACGTTCATAATGGGAAACTATCTGGATTATAAAATCTGGATAAGATACGTCATGCTCGGATGACTTATAGTATCATAAGTTGTTTTATAGTTTGTATTGGATATAAATTAAAATATTGCAAGCGGCAATGTACAATATAAAAAATATATTACATTACTTGACTAACAACCTAAGGCATCATTATTCATTAACTAATAAATACTTCCACACGGTAGCGGCTCAAATAATTATTGTTAACAAATTTCTAACATTCAAAATTTATTCATACTTGAGAAAAGTAATATTTACAATATGTAAAATTTGAAAGAAGGCTTAAAGAAACGTAATGATCTATTGCAGTTATAATAGAATATTTACACGTGTATAATCAGCATTAGAATTGAAACACATATATAAAATATAGATAGTTCACAACATAATGAATATATACTAGACATGCAAAACACCACATGCCAATAAAGAACATAAACAAATTTTGCTCAAATACTATAATCTCAAATATAAAATAAGTATTCTTTTAGGGTATGATCTTTTATACATTTTATAAGGATCGTATTCTTTCAATATATGGCGAATATTTAACGATATATATGTCTCATATTGTAATATATCACTCAGTAATTCTATACATATAAGTCTGGCTACGATCCCCAGCTGTCTCGTCTCAATTTCTAATAATACTTCCTTGATCAATGCACCTTTTTATAGAATCTATTTATCAGTCTCTCTTTATTTCTTAATTAGATATCTTATACTTACACGATATTTCTATGTATCCGTCATCTTAAAGTAACGCACTATATATTACCTTAGTTTATTTTCAACATTATATGCTAACCAATCTCGTAATTTGTACTGACTAACGATAACTTCTGTGAGATAATTTTGTACAGTGTATATATATACTACGGAATTAATTTACACGTGAAATCTAAGTATAAATGTAACAAACGTAACAAAATGACTGTTATATCACTATCATTATCGCTCAACATATTAATATCAACAATAACTAAGATTTCAAAGCAAAAGAATAGTCGAGACTATACTTATATAAACTATATAATCTCTGGTTATAAAAGGTCAGAGATCGATATGTTTTTAGATAGAAAAATTCATTGTTCAAAGATATATCTCATATTTAAAATGATACCACTTAATTATTCTCACTTATGTCTCATAAAGAAACAGTTTTTTGATATACAGTATCTAATTAAAGTTTTACATTATTAACTTCTATTACGTTAATTACACGTTAACTCTATATCACAATATTATAAGATATTATTACACCTCTTGTACATATTTAAGTATTGTCCAAATCATTAACACCAACGAGTATACCAATCCACTATATTTTTAAAGTTTATAGTCATATCGTTACATTATAAATTAATACCTTCGCTCTACCTATCTATATTCTATTCTAAGACAATATATCTAAAATATCATATAGTTGTATTCGATATAATTAAATTGTCTCAAACTATGCATACAAATATTTAAGAAGCCACCCTTCATTAATAGAGAATAACAAAATTTATCCTAATTCTTAGTATAATAATATTAGATATTCTGTTTATGTAATATAATTAATGTTACACCGTTTTTATAGAAAAGAGGTCATATTGTTCTTTACTGAAATTTATTAAGTCTAGTGATATTATTTCACAGTTAAATACTCATATATCTCCGCTCTCAACTTCGCTTGCAATACACACAATCCTTCATGTCTCTTTTAATTCTATTAAAACTATTATGTATATCACTTACGTATTAATAGATTCTCTCGACGAGCTTATTTCATTTGTCTGGTAATAAACATATACTCATTCACAAATAATGTTAACTTAATATTGATTACTGACTATACTTATTATGCTTACGCAAAGAATGATTCTTAGGTCTTTTCAATTAAGCTAAAAATCATTATCCAACACAACTTTCTGAACTAAGATAGTATTTGAATGTTTTAAACTAATTGCTCAAACATTGAACAATAGCCTCCTTTGTGAGACAGTCTCGCTATATCATTACCTGCGAATTTGATTCCAAACTATTATACTCGATGTGTTATCATATGTAGGATACATATCGCAATACTCGTACTGTTCCACAACATGTCAGATCAGATAATCAATTTCACTCCTCATGACAGTAATGTGTAGTGATGTAACTGATAGTAATTGTAGTGCTGATCTATCGCATAGAAAAAATTTCGCTGAACTACTATCTCTGTTTTCAAATGTATATCATGATTCTTGAGATACTAATCAATATTTCGACAGCTCTTATCTTCATTGCAAAAGCTACTAAACTACCTTATATATGCATAAACATTCAAATTCATGAACTTCAATATAAGAATAAGTGGCTTTTTTTCGGTTAAAAGATAATCCTTTTTCATGTCTTTGCAAAAGTTATAGGTATCTGCTTAAATATGTTTTTGAGTCTGTGTTCCTAAATTTCAACAGTTTGGAAATTATTGCTAAATCTTAAAAAAATTGAAGTTTTTATACTCTCTGAGTTTAACAATTAGATTTGTGGCATTTTTGTGTGAAATAAATATTGTAGTTTTCATTCTATGTATAATTGTGAGTTATCAAAAAATGCAAGTATAATAAGTGTAGTATTGTAATGTATAATGACTTTGATATATGTGATAGGGTCTATAGTGAAGATATATCGTGCTATTGCGTTTTTATGTATAATAGCTAGGGATACCTTTCTTTTCGTAAGTGATTTTAGAATTCTTTTTGTTTAACGTTTAATCAACCTCTAATTTACTGTGTGGTCTCTATTTAGGGTGGTGGTAAAGGGACCTTGGTTTTATAAAAAAATTTTGAACTTCTAATGTATTACGCGTTTTACTTGAAATTTTCGTGCATGTACTTAATTTATTAAGTTAATATAGATTAGAAGCTTCTAAGTAATGTTACTGAATTTATATATTTCGTGAAAAATATTCCTAGCATATCTCGTGTTATGTATAATTTGGTTAAACTCGAAAATCTATGTGACAGCAATTTTAACGGAATAGATGATTCCGAAGATGGCAAATCTGTGATTATAAATAAAATATAATTATTGTGTTTCAATTTGTGACTCTCAATTTCAAAAAATGATGACATGACGAGTAAAATATTAGTTGTATGTGTATTATACAGATGAGTATGCAATAGATCTATCTTAGTTCACAGTGTTTGATGAAATTTCAATTGTATCTAGGATGGGTAGGTCGTGTGTGTATGACCAATAAGGTAGGTTCTTGCATTTGTGGATGATAATTAGATCCTTTTATTAAATATATTACTGAAATTTATGTTGGTATGTTACTAATCTCATATAACAAATTTTTAGAGTCAAAGCATTATGGTTTCTCTATATTCAATAAGTATTTTCAACATATCACCCACTAGTATCGGAGACTCTTAAGAAGTAAGCTCGATTGTGTTTATGCTCTGATGTTCTTGATTACTGATTACTGCTTGAAATATGTATATACAGAGCTATACTTAGAAATTATTTTTAGATATTATGAAGTATTGATATCCTTAAATTAAATTCGCAATAGGTTTTCTCATATAGCTCAGAGTATCATGAATCCAACGTGGGACAGGTTAGTGAAGAAGTGAATCAAGTGGATTGTTTAGATGTTGATGGGATAGATGTCGGATTATTTCTAATATACATTGCTGCATATATTAATAGGTGGGTATATATATTATATAACTTATAGTTATCTAGTCTTTAATGTATACGTGTATTTATAAATGATAGGACCTATAAATCTTTCAATATTTGTATTATTACAATTAACTCACATCATATTCTCGGACAGGTGAGGTGTTGAAAACCTGTTTTAGGATAAGAAAAACAGAATATGGTAGCTTTCTGAAGAAATCCGTGTTTTTCTTTGAATTATTTATTTCTTTACATTTACATTACTTAAGGGATATGACTACTTAAAACGTATAATCGATTTTTTTAAGTATAATCAAGAATATAGACTGAATAAAAAATAAGTTAGGGGTTAACTACAGCATGCGAGCAAAGTTTGTAATGAGGGTGGCGCGTGTATTTATTATGTATTTGTCATGTGTGTATGTTTCATAAATATTAAAATTGGTATGTTTCCATTTTTTTAGAAATGCTAAAATATTTTCAAAAATAGATGTCACAATGATGTTGATTATATAAATAGTATTATAGGTGTCTGACCGTATAATTAAATTTCTATTAATAGTGATCTCAATTTCGCACATACATAGTGGTGGATCATTGTGAGTATATAGACAAGGAAATATTATCAGTTAGTATGTTGTGTGTATAGACTCTCTATGTGATTTTATACTAGACTTTATTGCCGGCAATGTATATGAACAACACTTTCCTCTGAAAAGTTTAAAAAAAAACCGTAAATATGACTCTCTATGTTTCAATTTTATTTCACTCTATTTTAAATAATATTATTACTCTTAAATTCTAGATAGATATATTTTCTAAATTTTATTTCTTACCATTGCAATCTTCGTATTTTACTCTGTCCCATATTTCGAAATCTATAGAATTCATTATAAACAATAATTGATAAGTCATATAACGTAAATTATAGGTTGTTACGAACTGATTTTTATAATTTGAACTTCGGCATCGCTTTGTCTCATGAGAATAGCTCAGTCATCCTCGAAAGATGGCAGACAACATGAAGCTATTCTAGTAGATATAACTTTGATTTTTACGTGTAGCTCTTTTTCTTAAAGTAAATGATCTGACTTTTTTATCCCATCTTCAGAAACCTATCAATTTCACTCGTCTTTCTAACGTGATACCAATTATAAATATTTTCTTTAGAAGTGTGAGATAGACGCTGGTCCTTCTTATATTGAGAAGAGGAGGAAACCCTTTACTGTGTATATACTCGTGCTATTCTTCTTAGAATTTTCTACTGATCAATTTATATAACTCTTTATTAATCTGCTCCCGAATTTTTCCATAAATTCAACATTGTGAACCAAAGTGTTTTGTATAATCTTAAAAATGAGTTCTTTTACCATGTTACTCCGCATAATCTTCTAGCCTATGAGCGCTAGTTGCGAAAAAAAATCTGTGTATGTGCCTTGAGTCCGCCGCTAATTGCTCAGGTTAAAGCGGTAGAAGAGGTGCGTGTCTCTCTTAATTGGTGTGTATAGTGTGTCTGTGCAGGTTGTCTCTGGTTGCTCTCTAGAGTGTTAGATATCTCTAGAAGTGTTTGTGTTACCTCTCTCTGACTCCCAGCTGTAGGTACACGCAAGAGGGATCTACATAAAAGACTATAGACTGCAGAAACTCTGTGTTCTCTTATTATAGAGGAAATAACTCACTTTATCTTCTATCCGTAAATTTACGACTCTATTTTTCTATAAAATATAATAATACATTACAGACTACAATACAAAACAGATTATGAGACAATCCATAAAAGGTTATCGGGATTTGTTTCTAAGTTCAACATTTGAAATTATTTGGTATAGATCTGTCACAGTCAAACCTTCTGAATGTGTCTCTCGTTTTAGGACCTAGTTGATCGTGATATGTCCATGAATTTGTCGCACAGAGGGAGTAGCTGCGTAGAATTATTAATTTGAGGTGTGCCTCACACGTTGCGCGCGAACACCCATATATTAGTAGCGATATTACATTATTCATAGTATAGTGTTGTAGGTGATTCTATAAATTAGACCAGTTCATTATCTATGACAAAGTTTCTAATATTTTCTTTATCTCCTCGGTAGCATAGTTTCCAATAATCATATTTCATTGCTTGACAATTACCTTTGTTTTTATATATGTGATATCTCTATCACGAACACAAGTTTTAATTCACTTTCATATATACATTTATCTACTCATATGTGTAGCTCTAATGTAAGGTGGTCATACCTTCAGCAAGCCTGTATAAGTAGTACATCTCTCATATCCGGTAAGGTGTATATCACAACTATTACTATAGATCTCTCAATTTTTATAAGAAAATCTTATAATTAAGCTATTTAATGATTCTGTATAGATTAAAATTTTATAATTCTCCTTTTAAATTGATACTGAGTTTATGTTATTAATAATCAATTGATATTATTAAAAGGAACTATTTGTAAAATTAATAAGAATTGTTAGCTTTGTACATTGTGAATGCAATATAATGTTACTCGGTAAAGTGAATATAGCAGAATAGTTGAAAATTTATAATAATATTGAATATTCTGTAGTAGAAATTTCAATAATTGTTTGTTTATATTACCATATAATATTTGTCAACAAAATAATGAAATAACCTGTTTTATATTAAAAGAAATTATGTAAACTATCTTAATAAAATATAGTCTTAAGGTCTATAAATCAGTCCAATACTGATTACGACACATTATGTTGAAGAATTCAATTAATAAATATTCCATTCCTTAAATTTTACAACTATTTAAATATTACAGTAACCTGAAATACTTATAATATAAGCAAACATATGAGATAGTATGTAAATTTATACTCGATATGTGTTGATGGTGGATTTAATGTATATAATAGCACAAGAGTGATGTTATATATAACCATAAAAATGTATGTGTATATATATAGTAATTATATAATTATTTTTTATATATATAAAATAGTAACAGATTTATTTACACAAACTATATATTAGAAAATATATTTTTGTGGTGAAATATTGTGTGTTACAACCTAACATAAATTATTGTTTTATTTATTTAAACATAGTGCAGTGTTGGAATAGTAATATCTTAAAGTGAGTACGGTCACATTTAGAACTCTAGATAACAAATTTAAGTTAAGATAATCTTTAGGCATCACTCTTATATGTCTTCTGTTTTAATAGTGAGGTCTCAGAGAACTCGTGACTATCGAATCAGTGATTATCTCATGATGGCGTTCTCTCTCACATTGTCGTGTGAATATCTCACCTCTTGTCATATGAATAATTAATTATACATCACTATTGTTCATTATGATCTGGCAGAGTGTATTATCCCATAGATCGCTGTCAGCTGTCCATCTGATATATCGCTGATCATAATTTACGTATGCTAGGGAGTGAGATGTGATGCATATGACGACAAACAAGCGATTGCCACACATATCACCGACTGTCTACTCTAGCAGGTAAGCCAGATGATTTTGCTCGTCTCGTGTGCGTTGCTATGTCTCGTCGAGGCTGCCACTAATGCTTATCTTGCCGGCGTCAACTGCGTGTCACATCGAGCTAACTTATTTCAATGGGCCTTAACTCACATATAGCTTTTAGAAGCTCACTATTGTCTTTCAATGATATACGATACTTTAGCTCGCACAGGTCATCTGCCGTAATCGCTCTCGACTAGGATGTGATGAGTAATAGTGATGTGCATAGTTGTATATATGTGTAGATGTGGATAGATAGTAGTGTATGGCTCTCCGATATATGTCAAGTATGCGAAAACTCGATTCATCGCACAAACATTTAGGAAATATGAGTACACTCTTTAGAGACTGTCTACTAACAGAGGATGTAAGTTATCATGTCTTGAAGATATAAATTTAAGGGGTATACACATCTGACAATAAAGTGTTGTTAGGATAGTAAGTGTAAACTCATTTTTATTATTAGGTTTGCTGCGCGAGGTTATTTCACAAGCTAAATGGGATGAGAATAGTGGTTCGAAAGGTATAAAATCAAAACAGGAAATAGTATGAAGGTACTTCAATATAAAAATGAGACTGGATCGAGAGTTTGTTAAGAAATCCATAAAAATAAAATTATTAGGATGTATTTACCAATAATAGCGTATTTCGTGGCTTTCTTCGTCATTTGTGCAGAGTTGTAGTGATTCTCCCAATTTTGACCGATAGTTAGAGACACACCGATCCCAGTAACGTTTGTGCTTGGTCATACAATCCTCATACGTCGTCCTCTGAGATCGTATCCACATGTCACTACCCTCTCTCTGCTCTTATACGTAAAAATAATCACTCATCCTAGTTTTAGCGTATGTAGAGAGCGATCACTCATAGTGTGAAAGCAGTCTGATAACACTCATGTTGTTACGCATCTGTCAGCAGCTCGCGTTCATATAGAAAAAATTAATCTATAAGGTCTGAGAGATACAGATTAGGTGCGTCACTCTGCTCTACGTAGAAGATGTAACGTCGTATTCCCCTTACATATCTCTGCTGAGTTAAGATTGTGATACGGAATCAGATATCTTCCTACTGTGCATGACATTATCGGCTCTCAGTGAGAATTGATATAGAACTGTATAGGCGTGTCAGTTGATATATCATTGATGGAAAATATTCGTCTCTAATAATATGTCGTGATTATATATAGAGAAATAGGTATAATTAAATTAATATAGTGAATAATGTAAGTAAGAACATAGTGTATTTTATATGAAGAGAGGCATCTCGCGGTTTAGATGAAGTAGATGAGGCACATATTAAAATGAGTTATATATTATATTTTGGATATATAAGTACAAAATATTTTGAATATTTCATTATAAAAATCGATTAATTTAATAGGTACACCTGAAAACCATAACTTAATATAAAAATTATCCTCTATGATATTTTCTTGAACTTAATTCTCAGGAATAGTTTTATATGCTATATATCAATGATTATAGACCAGCATTTATGAGTGTGGTTATTCTATACTTATAATATGCTCGAGGTAATAAAATCCCGTTATAATATGAAGAGATACATCTAATATGTTAAGAGAGTAAATATATTGGATAGCCGAATGGAGTAATATAATAAAATCGAATGAAATGATGATAATAATGTTGATAAACAATGATTATATGATAGTAAAAAAAGGTAGGCCATAACTTATAAAAAGATTAATAAAGAGTAATAAACTTAAGTAATAAGTAAATAGATCAAGAATAATAAATGTGTTTTGATGTAGGGAAATAATTAATGAATAATTATTTATCATTATAGAAACCTGCAGTGACCGTGCAGTTATAATATAAGAAGTATTAATTAA
This sequence comes from Trachelipus rathkii, assembly GCA_015478945.1. NCBI lineage: Eukaryota > Metazoa > Arthropoda > Malacostraca > Isopoda > Trachelipodidae > Trachelipus > Trachelipus rathkii. Next base: position 23,909 of record JABUQX010029509.1, on the reverse strand, counting down.
CATATAACCTCTCTTATAATTTATTATTTACTTTATAACCAAAAAATTTTGTTGTGTGTTTTTCCAATATAATTACATTAAAAAACTTGTAAAAAACAACAAAAAGTGATAGTGGGTGGGGTGAGTGGGAAATAACCTATTTGAAGAAAAGAGGACTTTCTGTCACTCTATCAGGACTTATATCACAATTCTAATGTATCAACACTGCTTACTTAAATATTTTAAAAAAATCTGATATATGGATATGCTCACTGAACTGGAGTATATGTAAGTTAGCAGAGATATCCTGTAAAGCGTTAGTTCTAATATTCTATATTACATTTCCTGCTCTTAAATATAGATGAATTTTCCAATTGCCATTTATTGTAACACAATTAGTGATATTCAAAAAGGATGGATCTTAATAATTCTTTATTTTATTAATTGCTTGGAAAAAATATCACATTTAAAATTAACATATCTCTAGCATGCTAATACGTCATTTTTTCCTACGCCCATACTCATTCGTTTCATAATTGTGTGAAGAGTATGATAGGACAATCGGTACTTTATACAAATGAATTGTTTACTATATTAGAGGGTGAATTAATATTGTAAATGATCCATGCCTAATGGAAAATAAATATATTTTAACAGAAAAAATGGAAAGATCAATTTTTGAAAAAGACGTCTCTAAGTAATGTGTAACCAACGAAAGTTCTCCAAAAAAAATCTTTACTCTCCTTAATTAAAAGTACGCAGTTGTATTTCACTTACATAAACTCTAATATCAGAAGGAAAAATGTTATTATTTGTCGGTATATAAAAACAAAATATTAAATTTCATTATAGAATAAATAAGTCCCATGTATTTAGAAAAGTAACACACATAAAAACTGATCTCTGAAAAGTAGACGATAATGTACTTCTCTTCTTTCTAATTTTGATATTTACTTGTGCACTCTCTGCTCGCACACTCCTCTCTCTTATTCTATCCTTTTGTTTTCAATAGTGCTGAATTATTCTGTATAAAAGTCTCAATTTTTAGAAATTTATATTAATTGAAATTAATTAAAAAATTTGATTCATTAGATTTTTTTAAGTACATATTAAGTATTTAGCTAAATAAATTGGTTTACTTCAGTGAGATGTAAAGTTGTATAATGTTGAAAATTTAAGCAAAAAGCGTAATTTTAAAAGGTTAAAAATTTTTATAAAAAGATCATTTCCCACTACTTATTTGAAATATTGGGTATAAAAAAAACAAATATTGGAGAATTTCATTTTTGTAAGGCAATTTAATGAGACTTATTAAAAACTTATTGTACAGATTTGATAAATTCTCTTTTGAAATTGCATTTCAATTGCAACTTATTTATTTTTGTTTTTCAAATGCTGAAATTACGTTTAAGCTCTCATTTTAATAATTACAAAATAAATTCAGAATTGTTTGAAAAATTTAGGAAAGTGTTGAATGCGGTACTACTTTAAGAGAGCAGTGGAAATTCTTCTCGTGAGTGGCTGCTTTATATTTAAAATTAGCAAATTGCATAAAATATAGCACACAGCTAAGCTATGTAACATTGTTCTAGAAGCAAAACCAAATGCATTGTGAGCAAATAATATGCCGGTTATTAAAACTCAATTGTTAAGGTTAAATAAGATTTATCCCTCAAATATATTCTGTACGATATTTCAGGTAGCAGGTTATTAAATTGGATTGAAAATCATTATTAGTGTGTAAATAAAGTCTTCTTTATTTAGAGATCTTATCAATATATCCAATGTTTAAAATAAATTATTAGAAAAATAAAATATTAGTGGAAACTTAAAATTGAGTAATGTACAATTATAATATATTTATTTTTTTATTTTAATTTAAAAATAAAAATATTTTGGCAACAACGTTATGATTATAGATATTTTACGTATATATAATAATTACATAATTAATTCGAAATTATTCAGCAGAATTTAAATAAAACCTTTTTCTGGTCAGTTGCCAGAAGAATGGCATATCCCATTATTAAAGCAATTCTCTTTTTATTGCTTTTTTGAAAGAATGTATCATTTATTATAAAAGTTGAATAAATAGATAAATATTAATTTGTTTGGAATGACCTATTTGATTAATAATTTACTGTTTTCAAGTTTAGAGTAACTGTTAATAATGGATTGGAAAATGTTCATCATATAAGCAAATGGACAACATAAAGTTCCCAATATATCATTCTTCATTAGCGAATAGCAAGAGGTAGTCGATGAAGTCTTTAACTCAGCAGAATAGAAGGGATTGGTATTTCTCGGTGGCGAGAGCCATGATCGTATCCAGATATTGATATATTTTTGTTATGATTTTTGACACGGAGACTAGCATGAGTCTGAGCACCATCATTGTGAGGATGTGTGCTCGTACGTCTTCTAAAGAGCGATTGTGACGTCACACGTCACAGAGTATTGTCAGAGTAGAGCTCAGGCAGGCAGGCGGAGCAGTTCTAGACGGAAGTGAAGAAGTCGTGAAAACCTATTTGGACAGTACGTGATGTGGTTTCTGCTCACTTAAAAACAGGTTTCGCTTACCCCCTGACATAGGAGAAACACTCATTTGGGAATATGCGCTATTAATTAAAACAGGAGTACCTCTCGGAAAAACATTTTTCACATTAGAAAACCCGGGTATCTTCTTAACATTCTTTACCAAAGGTAATGCTCATAACTATAAATACACTTTCCAAGAGTCACTATAAATTCCTATAGTTACATTTAACTGGTCTATGTGTGTGTGTGTGTGTGTTCTTTGCCAGTGGGCGCGAAAGCACACACATCTACACTACACACGAACATACACATAGCAGCATGACGTACAGTCGTAAAGTAGCTCATGATAAGCTAAGTAGCTCGAAAGTATCGTGTCACATGAATAAGTGGTAGCCGTGTAGCACGAACGTAGGGTTAGTAAAGCAATGGTGCGCGGCTACGCCGCGCAATGGGTTAGTAGCTCGTGTGGGTGATGTGTGATTGTGCTCACGCACCCTACATGAAATATAGCTTCAAGAGTGGCACGATATTCTCTTCCCACAGTCGAGATAATATGCTTAACAGGAAATCTACGTCATAACAATGACATCAATGTACACCAAAAGAATTTTCCCATCAACGATTTTAGACCAAGGGATACCTGAATCAAAAACGCTATATCGTCTTTCCTGAGTCCAAGAGGGGGCGCCGCCGCCACCCATAATTTGTATTGGAGATTTGGTGATTCCTAACTACTGATTTACATATCTTATCACTTACTATCACATAACACTGCACTATGTTTATAATATTATTATTGTTATGCCTACACAATATTGCCACAATATATTTAATATTATTTACCACTATTTACTATATTAAAAATTTTCAAATTAACTAATATTACACTGATTAATATTATCATTTCACACCACACTCACGTTCATTTACTTTTGTATTGCTTGGCTATACTTTACTATATTTTAGAGTTAAATATTATTACTTACTTACTTATTATTCTGGTATATTATATATATAAATTTAATTATATATATAGATATATATATATATATAATATATCTATACTATAGTTATATATATTATTATTATTATATATATGATATGATAATATTATATTATAATATATATATGTCCGACTTATACTCTTAATATTATAATACCACTATTCACCATATTTAAAAATTATCCCTCTTAACAATATATTTATTATTTATCATTATCTACCAAATCTGTTGGTATTATTATATTAGTAGTTAAACGAAATATAAAGTTTAGTGACAGGACGTCCGGAACCCGTGCCACCCTTATATAAATTTTTGAAGGAACTTAGAGATTATAGGGGCTGAAACTTATAAAATATAAGCTATGTTATAGTAATGTGCTCGAAACCTTGTAAATTTCAAGTCTCTAGTGATGAATAGAGTGGGTCGCCCCAGGTTCAACGTTAATATTGTCGCTACGCCCTCATAGTGGCGGGATCTGAGCGATCGACATTAGGCCTTAAAACGACCATTTGAAGGTGACTGACAGACACAGACCGAAGGTCCTGACAGTTTGTCTGTCTGTTTGTTTGTCTGTTTGTATTATTATTTTTATTATTATTACGTCAAGAAGTGATCCCAAAGGGATCACTTCTGAGTTGTTTTTAAGTCCTCTGCGTGTCCTTCAAGCGTCGGTCAGCCGCACCGCACCACATATGCTTTTACAACCGCACCACACCGCACCGCACCGCACCGCACACGCACCCGCCAATTGCTACCGTCCGTGTTAATCGCTCCAACGCTTCTGGCTATGAGTTTGACCATCGGAATATCTCTGTCAATATTCTTTAGGACACCTGTTGGGATAACGTAACTCGTCGTTTAACGAATTTACAATCCCACGCGTCCATCCCCCATAAGGGGAGACCCACTTCCCTACCATTAAAAAATTAATAGTGTGTTTCGGTAGAAGGCTGAAAATTTTATGGTGAGAGATTTCAGACGTGTGTATTGTTAAGAAAGAGTAGAATTATAGGAATTCTGTATGAAGTAGAGCTCCTGCCACTCCGGTTGCAGGAGGGCTCTACTTGCTCGGGCTTGAACCAGAGTTTGATAAACAGTTTACGTGGTGGAAAATTTTAAGAAAAAGCGTAATTTTTAGGAGTTATAATTTTTTATTAAAAACAGTTTTCACAACTAATATAAAAATTTATTTGGATAACAACGTTAATAATATAGTATATAAATAACATAATGTTATTGATCTGTTAGTGATATACTTCATGAAATTATGTTTTATGCACCAGACACAGGCACCCCATAAGAACATAACTTAAAACTATTAAATATAATCATCAGCCTGACCTTTCCATTGATGTTTTATTGAATCTTTATCAAATTATTAACGATTTTATTTTATTACATCTCACCCAAAGCAATGTAACTATCAGTTAAAGTCAAACCACCCATCCATCTACTCTTCCTGTCACCCCTCCTGTCCATTCCTGATCATCTATTGATCCATTGATTAAGGTCATATTTTTTACTAAATTTAAAATTTATACATTACCCTAAAGCATAGATATAATCCAGTGAATCAAACCAGGTGCCATTCTACAAAATACCATGTCACCACTCCCTGTCTCCACTTTATGTTTTAAGATCTATTTGAATTTATATTGACTTAAGGTATACATATTTTTACTAAAATATGTAAACGTGTTTTTACCATTACCCTAAAGCAGTTAAATTACTCAGTAATCAACACCATCCAGCTGTCTACCATCCTGTCACCCTCTTGTCCAGTTGTGATCTTTTGATCGCTACTTTTTCGTGTATTATTTTTATAACTAAGAAATAAATCGTGTAACGTTTTTATACAATGAGCTCCTTCAAGCAGATATTATCTCCTCTGTTAAATCAACTCCTATACGCAAATCACACGTGCCTTCTTCGTACCAATTTTCTGGTAGTTAAAAGTGATATTCTTATATTAATTAACGAGAGTCTTATTCGATAACTCTTGTGAATTATAATATAGATGACTTAATATATTTATACATAAAATAAACATGTAACGTATTACAAATGTACACCTTTATAGCCAGATAAATCTAGTGTAAAATAAAAAAACACCATCCACGTACTATCTAGATACCCTTCTGGTACGAGAGTTTGCATATATACTTCTCATATTAAAATTCTAAGTTACAATATAATAATATTTTTTACTCATAATTTGTTAAACGTGTCTCTAATCTACCTATAGTCTGCAAGAATACTTAGATCAAGTATATAACGCTCACATCCAGACACCCATCCTGTGCCATTCCACTCACTGTCCATCCTTGTATATTCTATATTTGATCTATTGTATTTCCTATATGATTTTCTAGTCCATTTCGAAGTATCTTCATTTTGAATAAAATAAACAATAAAAAACAAGTCTCCGTTTTAAAATATATACGATCAATACATTTATATAAGATATGTCAACTATACAAGTTTCAACTTAAAATAAAATTACTGATAGACATCATTCTCAATAAACTAGAATAATAAATATACAATCGTGACAAAAACAAAATCAAATAATTTTAAATGGAGGAATAAAAAAATGAGTTACACGGTTAAACAAAGTCCTTACACTTAACAACTCGTTAAGTAACTAGTACATACTCAAAAGACGCTACCAGCTATTCACACTTTCAAGCATATCTCACACATATCAATGTTAATATATATAATAAAATAGGTAATATTAATCTCAAAAATTACCCAGTATTTATATTAATTAACTATGGCAAACTATCCAAAAATATACATCTAATAACATAAAAAAAGCGTTCTAACATTAATTAACGTTCAAATGAATGTTCTTACTCGAGTACTCGAAGTGACAACTGTTGATGAAGATTAAGATATCTGAACTCTGCAGTTAGTTCAAGATAAGCAGTATTCTTTTTGTAAGGAATTAGGCCAGACTTTTTTAGGGAAGTTGTTAGATAATACGTCTTTACCTGAGTTGCTGTTATTGGAATAGGAAAATTTCATGTGTCGAGTATTGTTATGACCCTGTTAGTCTACTTATAACCTTTATAAGTTTGGAATTTTTCAAGAGATGTTAGCGAGGGTTTTCACAATTATTCAATAACACACGGTTATATTGTAGGATTTTGCATCTTTGTAAAAATTTATTTCTTAGTATCAGGTTTTTTGAGTATGTTAAGCTTTATGACGCGCTTAAAACTTAGTTTATGTTGCGTAAGCATATATTTCGAACAATACGGTACCATGATGAAATGTATTATACAAAGAACTTATTTTATTTATGCTTATGTTATCCAAATGATACTCGAACTAGTTGACCTAAGATACATTAGTTCATAAGATTCATAGGCAGAGAACTGACCTAAAAAATGTGGTGTAAATAGAGGGAGTGCTGAAGATGGATGGTATTCTCTCGGACTTTTATTTCTGACTGATTACTGCTCCTTAAAATCTCTAGTAAGTACTTTTAGTAGACCTTTTCTGTGATATGATTTATTCAAAAGAACTTATTTATACATATTTGTCAGGATAACATATTCTCTCTATGATTTTATATGATTTAGGAGTACACTTCAAACTTTTTGTATGTCTTTGAATTAATTCTGTTTTTGATTTACTATATTTGAACGCAGAGTTATTGATTGTATTCTCTTGTATAATATATCCCTCAGTATATATATACGAAGTTAATGTATAAAAATTTTCAACGTATCTTTAGCATTTATTCGGATTTCAATGTACATAATGTGATGAATATAGGACATATTTGCTAAATGTTGATATAATTTATTTGTGTGATTAAATAGATATCGATTTAATGAAATATTAAGATTGGCAAGTATGATTTTTGGCCTGTAATAAAAAGTTTTTGTAGGGTATAGGTTACGTTTGTATCGATAGTGTTAAGGTACGCTTTACCGTTGTTAAGGTGCGGAACTTTGTTTGATAGTTAGGCTAGATATTTATATTTTAAAGTGACGTTAATGGAAATGTAAGGTTTGTCTTTGTCGTACGTATTATCTATATGTAATTTCTGTTTTAGTTCTGGTTATATGTTAATTTTTTGTTTAGATTTAAATTTAATCAGTGTTACTAGCAACGATTAAAAACTATTAGAAATATATTTTCAGTTATTTCTATATTTAAAGTATAAAAACACTTATTTTATAGTGTTTATGATATATATGTCGAGAAAATTGATACATCTCTCAATATATACATTATAAATAGAATCAATAAGATCAAAAAAGGATCCAGGATTGAAACAGGATGAATGTTAGAGATAGGGCATATAAAAAGGCCATAACGCATTTGTTAATAATAATTTACTGAATTATATTTTGAATTTACTTCAGTAGAGGCTGTATTAGTACACTCCTATAATTATTATTTTATGTTCCTTAACTTATTTTTGTTATGTTTGATAAAACCTTTAGTTTGTTACAGTATATATGTATGTGCATGTATATATATACTCTTTTAGTTGAAATAATTAAACTGTGTCAAATGTCAGAATTATACGTTGATATGGAAGAAAATTTTAATTGGAAAGAGTATGAAGAGAAGAGGGGTGATGTTAAACTAAAAGTAAGTTTACTTTACTGGTGTTAAGTGTTGGAACTTTTGTTAATGTTCAAACTGATTGACTCTAGCGTGCGGTAAATTGTGAGAATAAGTTTCTGTCGCTTTATACATTTTCTGTAAGGTCACTCTCATGCTCGTTGGCTTTGAATGTAAGAAACAATCGTTTTGTTAGCAAATATTTATTCTCTCGACTGTTTTAAGCACTTTATAGAACCTCAATAGTTGTTATTTATGTGTCATTAATAGAATAATGGATACTCTGAGAATGTGAACGATAAAATATCTCTAGTAGTGTAATGTAAAAAAAATTAACATTGCTATGTTTTATGAACTTTTCTTAGAAAAAAGTCTCTTGATAATGTTAAGTGATAAACGACGTCCGTCTATGCTACAGTAACTTAGGTTGTAAGTTGTTAAGTTGAATGGGAAATATATTGTTTATTTTAGTTGAATGTTTTTTATCGTGAATGTGTTTATTATTAGGAAATACATAGGTGCTCTCAAATTCGTTCATTGTGCATATAGATATATACTTTTATATATAAAAACAAATAGTCATATGTTTGAATTGCATTATTGTCATTAAAAAACATTGTCTAGTGAAATATACACTTTAAATACACTATGTGTATATAAAAGTTTCGCCATTTACTATGTTCTCTCTCGAGATTTAGTTGGCATTTCAATGAAACAGCTTATTATATTTAAAGTAACTTATTTTTTGTTACTATGTTTTATACAAATAGATTGGCTGTACTGAATATGTTATACGTGTAATCTATTGAAAAAGTTTCAACAGTGACTGTTAAGAATATTCCCTGATATTAAAGAATGTGTATTTGCGATTTGTCTTAATGTTGATGTATACTAATATTGTCTATAGTTACATGTTTAACGTAGTTACTTTCGTTGTTAAGTGTTTATTTGACGTGTAGAAATAATCTGTAATGTTAATTAATTTATAGATTAGAAAGAAAGAGTGATCAGTGTTTCTTCCCTTATCAGGGCGGCAAACAACAAGATCTTAATTTTGTGATAAATTTTTTAGCTATGTTACTGTGTTCAGTGTTAAGTTATATACAGATAAAACTCATTGTTATTCGACAAACTATGTACATTGAATGAAAGTATTTGTAATATGAAATAGCGTTAACGTTATATATAGCTTGATTAGTGATTTCTTACTTTAAAGTTACGGTTCATATAGTTTGTAAGTGGAAACCCTTTATGATAATAATCATATTAATAGATATTATACTCAGTTTCTGTATCTCTCATATTTGTGTTGTGTTAGGATTATAGTCTTTGTGCTGAACATTATTTTTTTAGTTCAAATAGTTACATTGATGATTACGACTCTATATGATGAGGATAACCTTATTGATTAGTAGTATATTCGTTGCATCAGTATGATAGTTAACCAATGTTGTTGATAAATTTTTGTTAAATTATTACCATGTTTAATGATATAACTTAAACATATAGTTAATGTTTGAGGTCATGCGTGGACAAAGATGTGAATCAGGCGTACGTTGGCTCGCTGTGTGTAGTTTCTTTACTGTATGTTCAAGATTGTTAAGAAACGTATGTTTTAAGTTTTTAACCGATATATTCATCAGTTTAAGATGGTGTATGTTTGTCGTTGAGTCTTATCAATATATCTTGTAGTGTTATATTATATTTAGGTGTGACAATAAGTAAAGTGTATTGTTGACCTACTCTTAATAATATTTGTAATATATATTGTGAAAATTTTTAATTAGAAAAAGCGATAATTTTTATATGTAAGATTAAAATAATTATTATTATTATTTACTATTATTTTTTTAATTATTAATATTACAATGCATTTCATTATAATTCATTAATAAATAATATATTTATATGGTATTTAATATAAAAAAACCAAATATTTGTAATTAATTTATTTCTATTAATTAAAATACTGTCAAACGCATTATATCTATATATCTAAATATTTATTTCTCATTATTATTATATTATTTATTATATATTATTAATTATTATTATTATTATTATTATTATATTATTCATCTATATTTTATATTATTTTATTATTTATTGAATATTTATTTTATTATGTATATAATTAATTATTAGCAATTTATTTTATTAATATGTGAATTAATATTTATTACATACTTATATTTATTTATTCTATAATATTATTAAGCTTATTCTAGTGATAATTTATATATATTTAATATTATTATTACTGTGTTAATAAAACTTATTACTTAAATATTATTATTATTATTATTAATGTAATTACTATTATTATGCCACTAAAATTTTTTTATAATAATATAATGTATATTTTTTTTATAAATATGATAGTTAGAATTTTCTGATATTACTATTACTGAATTATTTAGGTGGAGCATAAAACTATTATCCAGTATTTTGCTATCATTAAAATTTTATGTTTGAAATTATATAATTTAATTACTAAAAGTATAATAATTATATTTCGAATATAATTTTTTTATTTAAAAAGATTAAGTTAAAAATCTTTTTTTTTTTTATGCTTATTTATTTATATATATTCCTTTTAAATATAATTAATCTATTATTATTAGAGTTATTTATTCCTCTATTATAGAGTGACTCAGATGGACAAAAATAGTGTTCGCGCCCACCTATGATGCCTACTTATACTCAATATCTTAAATTTATTATGTATTAATCGTATTATGTAAGTGATTTGTAACATGTATTAATTGCATTATTATGTGTGAATAAAGTATTTTGATTTGATTTTTTGAACTTTTGAATATATTATTTTAATATTATACATGACATAGGTAGGTCTTCTCACTATGAAATAAATTTACTTTTCATTTTATTCTATTTGTAATTGGTATAAATTGTGAAATATTGGTAATTATTAATTATCATAATTTTTTTTCTATATATATATTATTGCTAGTTATTATATTATATATATCTCTCGTTTATATATATTCTCTCAATTTTTTTAAATTTATTCTAAGACTACATAAATACTTATTCAAATGTTGAAATTTAGTTGGAATCAAGTGATTTTTAAAAAGTTAATTTTATAATGAAAAAAATTATCTATCTATATTATTATTTATTATATGATTGGTAATAATTTTAGCAAAGCGTAATTTTTAATATTAGTGTGTATTATTAAAATATATTTATTTATTTAATAATTCAGGTCTTTTTTATTCAATTCAATATATTTATTATTGAATTAATTTATTTATATTTTATTGTGTTTTAATATATAACTATTATTATAGTTTATAATGTATTCTACTATTTCTGTGACTCTTTTGTTTGTGAAATATAAAATAATTTAACGACCTCAATTATTTATTCATTATTAAAATAAGATATGAAAACAATTTGCTTTATGAAGTCTCCTAGTTGTGCTATATACTCCAGAATATATACTGACAAAGTAAAAACCATTAAAGTAGGTCAAATATATAGGATGAAGATGGAGTGTTTTGTATTGGGACCCCATAGATCGTGCTTGGAGTCCAGGTAGGAGTACTGTATTCCCCGTGGTTGAAGAAGTACGCACAATACGAAGTTAGAAGTGAGTCTCACAAAATCTACGATATTCCAACATATAACTCTCGATTTGTTAGATAGATCATGTATTTTAAGTGAATGCGGAAGAGGTCTAACTCTTTTGGTGATCACCGTGTTTCATATTTGCAGGTATATCTTTATATATTTAATGTTATAGTTGCGGCAATTATTTGAAATATAAATATCTTATATAGTAATGTTATATTTTTAGGCCATCTAATTGTACAACTTATGTATTTTCGTAAACTCTTGTGAGAATCAGAGCGATCAAGATTAAAGGTTTTGATTTAGTGCGCCTGCCTTGGGGGTTAATCTTGCGCTTATGCATTTATTGATTATAGGCATTTTAAGCGGTATATAAGAACAGTGTTGTGTTATTGGAACAACTAATTTAATAACTGTGTTTCCAACACAAAACATTAAAAATATGCGAGTGTATCTTTTTTAAAAAATCATCCCAAATGAATATATGTTTTGCTATGTTAGATATTTAACTTTGTTAACTGTACTTGATGACGATGATAAGAAACGCAGGAATTAGATTCTAGCATTCGCTCGACAATTCTTTTGTCTTATGTCAACGATTTATTTCATAGTGTCCTCAAACTCCTCATAGTATAAATATACAATGTTATAATTTTGGACCATCATGTGTGTGTGTGTGTGTGTGTGTGTGTGTGTGTGTGTGTGTGTGTGTGTATGCACTGTACTTTTCAAGGGAAAAGTTGCCACCAAAACCTTAAATAAATTTAATATGGTTTCGTACGTGGCAAAAGTTTATTCCTATTATCACAAATATTTTCAGAACATTAGAAATATAGAGACAGTAAGAAACCACATAGGCCTATTGAGACTGTCCCAGTCAACCCAAAAGAACCAAGCATGCCTTATGCAAATCCACAAAGCACCCTAGGATGCTTAATATTTATCGTGCTAAAAAATATTTGAAGGAAAATACCTAATATATTTTATAAAAAATTTAGTTACGTTATGTTCAAAAATGCCATAGAGTACGATACCAATTAAAAGGAATTTAGAAATTTGTTATGAACCAGAACCAATCACAACGTTTTTTACATTTCGACGTAGGCAAATGAAAGTGAGACTTTCTTTCGAAAACAGCCGTTGAAAATTTTGATTTTTGAAGATTATATCTGCAATTTGACCGATAATTTCCTTATGTATCTGACCTACTGTATGTCAATATATTTATACTGTGGTGTCCTTTCTTGGGATATTGAGCAGCAAAATGATATATCAAACGACAAAAAATACATTATATCACTTCACCAAATTAATTCTTCCGATTAATTTTTAATTCTTCACTATCTTTCCCCCTTTCATGAGATACATCCTCTCCTTTGTTTCTTTTGTCCACCATCCACTTCTTTCTATTGGTTTCACTCCTATACCCTCACACACACACACACACACACACACACACTTATTAAACCATCCTTAAAATTTTGAAACACCCAAGCTGTTTGGGCCAAGCATCTTTGCCACAATATGCTAACACCATATGTCTCTGATTTGTATCCAGATTTGCTCCTTTCAGTAAATGCACACATCTCATATCTTCTCCTAAATCAACTCTATCAGTCATCTTACACTTACTCTCATTCAACTCATACCTGTTTACATTTTCTCTCATACTTTCCTTTTCTCCTCTTTCAATATAAAAAAAATTCTAGTATTCTATCATACCGGTCACGCTGTTTCGCCTTACCATACCTTTTATCCAACTCCTCTAACGCCTTCTTCACCCTTTCCTAAATCATCTTGATTTATATTACAAATACTTTTAAAAAAAAAATTCCCAAGTCTCATTAGAACTTTACCACCTGGACATTCATAATATTTTCCATCTAACTTATACCACCACTCTACACATTTTCGGTAATAGTAGAGTTCGGGTGACAGTCAATTGTGTAACTACTGTTTTAAAAATATAAACATTTAATTTAAGAAAATGGTATATAAAAAATTATTTAAAGTTTTTTTTTTTACTGATTTGCGTACATTTTAAATGTATATTTTAATTAAAAACTAAAAATAACGTTACAAAATTTTAAGCGGCTAATTTTGCGTTTCTATAGGGATAACCACAATTAAATCATAGTAGAGATATTATACTGTGATTAGATTATGATTGAGACTGTTTTCGTTTCTGTCATTCGTGCTTACGCCCGAAGAGATACTTACCCAGTTTTAGCACGAATTTCGTGCATAAACGAACGCGATTTCTCATAAAAGTTACTTTTGTTTACAAACATTTGGAATCAGCTGTTGTGGTGAACCACGTAGTTTTGGAATAAAAAAAATCCAATAATTACAAATGGTTTATATTACAAATAATTGATCAACTATTGCGATAGAGTTTATCGATTTGGAAGAAATTAGATTTAAAGCTAATTTTATTGAATGAAACATTCATCAAGCCAAACGGACCTACCACGCCGCCATCTTGTTTGTTTGCATTTTTTCGTAAGAACGTACTTAAATTCGGCAAGCACGGGAAATAGCAACCTTACAGAATTAAGGAAGTTCCTTACGTTTGGTGAGCATTTTTCACGATTTTTCGTAAAAATGAACGAAACTCGAGCATTTATTACGTTTCGCAAGCTCAAATGCAAAATCGAAAACTGCTTTAATTGAATCAAAAGCCGTTTTCGTTTTGGCAATATTCTTAAGAAAAATAAGAACGTTCTCAAGTTTGCGTTCGCTTTGTCAAATTTTCCGAAAAATTGGTCGATATTCTCGCCAAACGTAAGAATTTTGACAAATTCCGTAAGATTGCTATTTCCCTATCTTACCGAAAAAGTGTAATTTTTTCACGAAAAATTCCAAACAAAGGAAATGATGGCAGAAAGCAGTCAGGAAAATTTTTTTTCTTTTCCTTTTTTTTACAATGGAATCAATTTTTTTTTTATTATTAATGACTTTAAGAGTAATGAGATTGTGTCAATTATTTGTGTGGTACTCACAATTTTAATTCTCCTTTTAAATATTCACAAAAAAATGCAATGATAATGTTTTCACTACATGGTAGGCCCGTTTGAATTTGTGACACCTGAAGATGCTTCCTTGAATAAAAATGACTTTAATTTTCAGCTTTGCCAAATTTTAATGAAAAGATCTGAACCATCCATGTTTTGTGACATATATATATATATATATATATATATATATATATATATATATATATATATATATATATATATATATATATATATATATATATATATATATATATATATATAGTATAGTATATATATATATATATATATAAATATATATATATATATATATATATGTTTATAAACATTTACTTATATATATATATATATATATATATATATATATATATATATATATATATATATATATATGGTAAAGTCCATTTATTTGTTTGTTGAATTGTTGTGGTCTAAATGATAGACGTAGGCGACTTTTTTTTCCTATAATTTCAAGAATAATATATAAGTTTGATTATATTCAGTAAGGTTAATTAATTAATTAAAATAATTAATTTAATTAAATAATTATTTAATAAATTAAATAATTAAAGTTATTCGGACTTGTTTTTTTTTAATGAAGCTATTTACTCAAATAAAATGTGCGACTTTTTCGTTGACCTAGGCGTTTCAAATATTAATTTAGTTTTAACGCTGCTTGTTCCAAGTGGATGTTTAACATAGATTTCATAATTTCAAATAAAATTAAATTATTAGCCTTTATAATTGTATTATAAATTAATACAAGAAAATAAAACTTGCATTTGTGGTGAAAATTGTAGTTTACAATATTAATTATAATTTTTTCGTGAGTTTCGTAAGTTTCGTAAACAGTACAGAATTTGTCCTGAAGGTTAGTTTTTGCATAATTCTCGTCTCCTTTTAATAACAGTTTACGATTAATATATTAATTTATAATATATATATATATATATATATATATATATATATATATATATATATATATATATATATATATATATATATATATATATATATATATATATATATATATATATATATATATATTGAAGGGAGGTAAGTAGTTGTCTTGAGAACCACCTTCAATAGAGGGATGTTTGATGTTGAAGAGTTGAAGCGTTGTCATGATAAAGTGGCGTTTCTTCCCGGAGGCTTCTTAGGAGTCATCAGTGGGGCTAGCAACCTCCTGCCCAGGATGTCATTAACATATGAAAGAGGAGAGAGGAGGAGGAGGAGGAGGAGGAGAGGAGAGGAGGAGAGAGAGAGAGAGAGAGAAAGAGAAAGAGAGGAGAGAGAGAGAAAGAGAGAGAGAGGAGAGATGGAGGAAGGAAAGGAAGAAGAAGGACTTTTTTAATTAAAAGTTAAAACCCAAATTAAATATCTACACGTCTTCTTCCTCCTCCATGTCCTTGTGGTCCATGTTTTCCCCCAGGAGGTTCAGCACGAGCTGAAGAAGTTGAAAATTTTCAGAGCCATAGTTGCCAATTTATTTGTAGTTAAGAACTAGTGAACTAGTTTTATATATATATATATATATATATATATATATATATATATATATATATATATATATATATATATATATATATATATATATATGTTATATATATATATATATAAAAGTTTTACACTGGTTTTAGAATGATACAAGTTCTGCTAATAGCTTCTAAGTTCTAACTTTTAAGGGTAA
>JABUQX010029509.1:0-2500 GCA_015478945.1 Trachelipus rathkii | reverse complement strand
ATATAAAAGTTAATTGAAATATTTAAAAAATTTGGTAAGCCATTTCCAACACATGTTTTGTAAAAAAATTTGTTTGTAAACAAAGTATTCTTCCGCGCAGCCCGCCCGTTTATTAATTCCCGAAATCGAGAATGTGACGACGGGCTCCTGACCATAATGATTGTTCATAATGAATAATCTGACTCCTAGGAAAGGTGAATTTATTCATAGAAAATATAATAAAATATGGGACGCCGAGCATCCATAGTTAATGCTTAAAGATAATACATGTTTTTGCAAATCCTGTCATTGTACAATATCTCAGTTTAAAAAACAATTTGGTGATGCATGAAAAATCAGCAAAACAAGAGAAATGAAAAATGATTAAAGTCCTCTAAATCCATTTCACAATTTATGAAGAAAACGACTGTAAGTAATTCATTGAAAGAATTTGATATAAAATTTAGTATGGCTATTGCGTGCCATTGCAGTATTCGATCAGTTGATCACTTAGGTGAAATTGTAAAAGATTATTCTAAAGGCAGTATATTAGAGGATTTAAAACTCCATAGAACAAAGTGTGCATGCCTAATTAATAATGTCATAAACTTGTCTTTATTCGAAGAAATAATCCAGGAATTAAAAGAAGTGAAATTTTCTTTGTTTATTGATGAATATACAGATAATTCATCAACAAAACACTTATGACTGTGTGTAAGGTCCCCCCCCCCCCCAAAAAAAAAAAAAATTGTAACAGCCTAGAAGTACCTAATGGATATCTTTACTAAAAAATTATTTATAAGGCAAATAAATATTAAGTGCAAAAGTGCAGTGCAGTGAAATTATCATAATGGAATATATAGTCTTGGCTATTTTGATATCTAACAATTGTATTAATGATACATATATTTTGTTTTTCAATATTATTGTCTTTATATTTAAGGTCCTTTGATACCTCAAATAAATGATATGACTGTGAATTAGAATAACCATTTATTTTTATTATTTTTATAATTTTTATAATTTTTTATAGAATTTAACAGGAATCTTAGGAAAGTGCATGTAATCCTTTTAATCTCATTAATTGTAAGTTTGTATAATCTTTATATAATTTAATAGAAATTTCAGAGATATATATATATTTTGACAGTTAAAATAGATATATTAAATGAACACTCCTAGTCACATAGGGCCAGTTTACAAATGTATTATTTTATAAAGTTTTTTCTTATTTTTTTTAATGCTAGGATTTTAGATTTTATTTTATTATATTTCATTTTATTTCTGTTATTTTAGAACATTTCCTGCTTTAATATTTACTTTGTCTTCACAAATATAAAAAATGCATCTATAGCCAGATGCATTTTGAGCATTCTTTTTACTTATTTTTTTTATTTTTTTTATTTAAATTTATTTTATGGTTTTATTTTATAATGACTTATCCTATATTTTGTTTATTTTATTTTACTTTAGCTTATTTCATTTTCTTTTATTTTCATTTATTTATTTTCTTGTCTTATATATTTAATATGTATTCATAAATATGTTTGAACTTTATTATATGTATGTATATATTTATTTTACTTTATTTTACCTTATTTTATTTTGTCTTATTTTTGTTTCATATGTATATTATTTTTATACTATATAATCATTTACTTTTATTATAATCATTTACTTTTATTTTAATCTCTTATATTAATTTTATGATTTAAATACAAAGATTTTTTTTACATCAAAAATATTTGTTAAGTGGTGCCGATGTTAAGGCTTTACCACGCCCTTATAATAAATAAATAAAATAATTTTATGATTTAAATACAAAGTTTTTTAAATAAAAAATATGTTTAGTGGGGCCGATGTTAAGGCCATGCCACGACCATGTATAAATAAATAAAAAATAAATTATAATAATAATAATAATAATAATAATAATAATAATATTAATAATAATAATAATAATAATAATAATAATATTAACCCTTTTTCGTGTCAATATCCCATCTGGGATATTTAAATTTAACATATTAAAACGTCTCTGAGCTTATTTTAGTAACATCGAACGTAAATATAGTAAGATAATCAGAAGTGGCATCCTTTAGCTTCAAAATGAGCCAATCAGCGAGCAGATCTCAAGAGGTGGGAAAATTTAGGAAGCCTAAAAGGCTATCACTGTCTTCTACGATTTCTTTCGGTGCAATTTTATGTGTAACTCGCTTGCTATTTTGCGGCCAATTGTACATTTTCGTTTCAGGTAAGTACTTGATATTTTGTTAGTATATCAATTAATTATTGTACTTTATTATATTGATGTTAAAAATTAGCTAAATTTAAAATGGAAGCATGAAATTTGCATGTAAAATTTTATAGATCCCTTTTGGGATATCTGACTGTTATAACAGCAACCATGCTCATCCCGTTTGGGATTTTTCAACCACTTACAATAAAAATAAAACTTATTATGATTGCGGAAAAAAGTTATTATATCGACTTCTTATTCTTCAGATGAACACAAAAACGT
>JABUQX010029507.1:0-21299 GCA_015478945.1 Trachelipus rathkii | reverse complement strand
TCATGTTAACCATCAACTTTCCATATTCGAACAAATCATGCTAACAACGGGAACGTGCCTCATTGTACACGATAAGAAGACCAATATCTTAAGCATTTGCGAGTCCTCTCAACTGTATTATTTCAGATTTAACTTTTATTACCATATAAAAGACGAAAGAGAATATATAATAGTTTCATTCCTACTTAACCAGACCCATGTGCCAGCCACATGATCGCAAATATATCAATATAATAAGCATAACTTAATAATAATAATAGGCAAATCCAACCCTGATATCATATTCACACTGTAGAGAAATAGTTATTAATTCAGTCTCTACGTAGATCCAGAGCAACTTCGTATCATTCGTTTAGATACATGGTCTCGCCGAGCGTCGTTGATTCGATGAGTTCCGGTTTATTTATCACAATATAAAATGTTTTCAGACGACTTCGCACTTCCCGACTTACTCATTAACTGACCTTTATCGTCACCCTTTTTCAAAAATGATTACCCTCTGTGGACACTCCGACTCTCCATCCTAGTGACTCTCCAGATTCCTCAGAAAAATTACAGTGATCTCTGCCGGATTCTCCAACTTCCCCAAAGGGACCTTACACACCCTCTTTTTTGAAATATATATTACCTCGATCTGAATATCTCCGGATCCGACCCGAACTCCGATGAACTTCCAGTACTTCCGCCTATCCGATCTTCCTACTCCGTCGTGGCGATCATCCAAGTCGCCTTTTTGCTGAATACATATTCAGCTCTCCTGATCAGTGAACTTCAGATCTTTCCGCACCTCTCCACCCTCGTGAAAATTTATTAAGTTGGATTCATTATATCTGATATATAATATCTTAATATTTACATGACAAAAACAGGCATTGCATTAACAATTACATTGTAACATTTTAAATATCTACTGGCGTTTACAATACACGTTATAGTAATGATGTATGCATATATTCATTTGTGATATATTCTTATCTACTATACTAATATGAATATTAGTCTTGCTAATTAGTATTTATTTAATATAATTTCATAAATCATATATCATATACGGCTATTCTTATAACATATTAAATATTCATCTTACCAATTCAAATTCTTTATTTATCCTTGATAAATAAACTACATGTTAATATATATCGTATATATACCCAGCGCGATCTTGATATGTATCTCTATACTAGCTACTTGTTACTATGACATATGAATAATAGCAAATATAATTAATAACTCATAATGTTTCAACTGGTCATGTTTATAACAAGCTATCCTCATACAATCAACCTACACATATATTATATATCAATGCTCTAACTTAACCGTAACGGTGTCTGCGGTCATCACTTGATAAGTCATATATAAAATATAATATACATTTTGTCTATACATCGAATCATTAAGTTTGATTCTTCTTTATATATATATATTAATATTATAATAGTATTATATAAATAGTACTTATATATTATTTTTATTATATACTTAATTATGAGGTTTTTGTTACCTCTGATGCTCTAAATGAGCTCTCGATTAGTGAGAGACTAATTGCTCTGAATAAGTACGTATAATCTAAAAGAACCACATGTGTTCAGCTCACCCAATTGGCACAATCTTAGTGTTACACAGTGTGAAAACTTCTGAGAAGAAATTAGATTTAAATGTAGGAAATGAACGTATTAGAGAGTGCTAGTGGGCTGGGAAGAAACGTCACCTAAGTGACGAGAATCAATGAATATCGTTTGAGATTTTTTGCCAATGTGAAAGGCGATGGACATGATAGTTGCGTGATTCGTTTAAGTCGAGTCTCCTATACATGATCTGTAGATAAGTATGCTGCAGAGAACGGATCCACAACACAAAACAGAAACGCGATGGAGAGACTGGAGAGAAGAACCACCAGTCACGATTGCACCCGTCTAGACCAGAAAGCAGCGATTCACTGAGACAGGAGCACACAATCATGAAGACTATTAGTACCTATCAGAGCGAAGATAGATAGAGAAAGCTGCGCAAAATTACACGAGATATACATGAGGCATATTTTTGTAACAAATGAAGCACCACTATATGGTTGTCGAGCTCACCCACTCCATGTGAGAGATTATCGCGCTCAAACCTTACATAGTGAGATGCCATTGAAGATACTCGGAGGTTCCGCTTCTAGGTTTGGATTTTTTTCCTTACTTCGACGAGATCTCACTAAGCGGTGATATAAGATCCGCGGCTAAGGCTTTGAGCTTTCTTCTTCGGACCTTGGCGTAGATTGGGCGGGGTAATTGAATTAGTAAATATAATACTATATGTATTACAACTTATCAGGTATTATAGAAGGTGATATGGTTCATTTACATATTATTAAATAATATCATATTTATTTAACAAAATTGCATTTTTTGCGTACTTTATAGGGGTAATAATATTAATATAAGTACTAATGTACATATTCCATAAGCGGATATGCCAAAATTCATTACCATTCTATATTTGTCACTATGTGTATATTGCCGCTTAGTCATCTATTATGTTATTGCTCACCTACTTTTTCATCGCCTCTCACTCATCTCTCTCTCCTTTCGATACTTACTATATATATATATAAGCGATATAATTCATAATATTATTATCATATTTAAATTATATATTAGATATATATATAGACTATATAATCTATTATTATATAATGATATATTAATTATATTTATATTGAAATACCAGAATAATATATATGACCCTCTACTATACTATATATTTAATAATTGAAATATCATATTACTTTAATTAAAGGTTGCACAGGCCAATTATTGTCTTACGTGGCTTGCAGGCGCTCATGATTTTTCTACACCACCCTCCTCAGCAGCCTGAGTCGTGGACCAAGCATTAATTTCATGCCACCCGATTTTCGATTGCAGAGGAAAATGGCCCCGAACACGTGTAGCTTCGTTTCTCTGAACCTACCTATCAACGACCGCGTCCCGCGGCTCCTGCCCGCCGCACTCGGCTTCTCTCCGTATGTATGCTTTCTGTGCTGCTCGTCTTCAACTGGTAGTCACTTCTTAAGAAACTTTTCCATTGCGCTTAAATGTTTTTATATTCAAACAAATCTTTGTTATTTGAACATTGGTGTCCTTGATTCAACTTTTTACCATTTTCAATTAGATACCACGACTGTCTCAACCGTCTTAGTCAAATCTATCCCCGCTTCGTTACCGCAATAGCCATGCGCTCCATGCGCGTCGCGATCTACCTGCAGCAAGCAACTCCAACGAAATGAGAAATCGCGCTTTCTCTAAGAAACATTACCTTAACTTCCTCAGCACTCTCCCCATAGCCTCATTACTCTCAAAGCCAGAATCCATCCCTTGTCTGCACTACCTTTGCACTTCTTCAGCCCCCATACTAGGTCTTTTTAAATAAGGGCGCCCAAATCCTTGTGCACACTACTTCTAATCACTTGTACCTAAAATCGAGCTATTCTATACACGTCTACTTAACTTTGTCAGGTCTCTCTAAAACATTTCGCGAGTTATTCTAATATTTAACGATTACTTATTAACATTTCATGCACTTGGCTGCCAGACACTTAGTATAGTTTATGTTTCAGAATTGCTGTCTTATCTGCAGTACACAACTTACAATCTTTTTTTTTGGTTCCAAAGACCTCAAGCCAATCCCAAGGAACATTCAGGTATCTCTGGATTTTAATATTTCTACTTGTTGGGTATTACCATAACAATGAAGAACCTTTCACTTGGTAAAATCTTTTACTCAAAGATTTATTATATTAAAACTATATATGACTTTCACTGGTAAAAGAGAATAAATAGGGGAAGGGATATTATCAAAGACACTATTATTGGAATTCATTTTATATAAATCACGGTCAATCACTATTCTTTTAATTAATAAAGGAGGCCACTTTTCACTCCATTATCTTAATCTAGCAATCTTTTATGATAAAACTAACAATTACATACAATTAATAGGATCCTTAGATATCTAACATTAAATAATCTAGAATAATACAATAAGAGATAAGTAAATGTACAGAATAGATCATAAGTAAATGTAAGACAAGATAACGAAAGAAGGAAAAGAAATAGTAATAATAGAGAGTAAAGATATAACAGTAAATAATAAAAGGGTCAAAACGAGCTGACAGGAAGAGCAAGAAGAAGGAAAGAGTAATAAGAAGTATTATAAAGTATAATATATATATATATATAAATATAGCAAAAGTGAAAAAAATAAACTCAATTCCACACATAGTATAAGTAATATATAATAAAGAAGTAAGCAAGTAAGAAGTAAGATATATATATATAAAAGAGTACTAAGTAGCCATAAATGAATATAATGATATATAAAATGGAAGTTATTGATTACCCTAAACGTGAAAGTATTTATATTACTAAGTAAGAAAGAAGTAGTATAAGTATATATATAATAGTAGATAGAAATGAGTAAAGTTCTATAAAAGTTATAGAATAGTATATTAGCTCTCCGCTGACTTCACCCATATGCTTGTCAATTCTCGTTTTTACATGTAGGTGTGATATTTAGACATTTATTCACAGGAATGATAAATTGTTACTAATAATATGAATATACAAGATCTGTAAATTGTTTCTTACAGCACAAAGATAAAAAACATTAGAAAAATTAACGACAACTCTTCTAACAATGGCTACAAAAAAGAGTCAATTTATATTCAGGATCGACAGTCAGAGGAATAGTCCAATCGACTAAAAAGATTATATATCAGAACATATAAGGAATTGGGCAAGATTTTGGAAAAATCAAATATTTTGTGCGATCAAGACAAATTAAGTATTCAAAGAATGGACCGCCACTCTAGTACTTTGTTGGCTTTAGGGCGATTATAAGTATTTTCATTTTTACTTGGATTTTTCCAATATTATTTTTATTAATGTATATAGTGAGACTCACCAGCATTATGAAGTACTGGAAAAATTTTTTATGTTTATTACATAATCAAATCAACAATCAACAACCCCCAGGAAGACGTAAACATTAAAGTATAGTCAGAGTTTATTATTTCTCTTAAGATTTACCTTTATTTTATTTTAACAGTCACAGGAGTTTAGAAGAAACAATAATTTTTATCATTACAGAGCTTGGAGGTGGTTAAATTAAAGCTCTTCAAACTGAAATTTTAAGATATAAAGGTACAAGTCAATAAGATATATAGATATTAAAGCCATATTAACAGATATACTATTTTAATATGAGCAAGCGATAAAATCAAAGTGAAATGAAGAATACAGATATTAAGTACTTATAACATAATAAGTAAAGAAGTATAAAATAACTATTAATATAAAGAGAAGAAGACGTTATAAGATATATCACTATATATAACCGAGCAGTAAAAGAATTACCTATATAAAGTGATCTAATATAACTACAAATAATTAGTAATATAGATTTCATGAGAATAATAGTAATAATGATAGATTAATAAAGAATAAAGAATAAAGAGAATAATAATAAAATGAATAAGTAATTATAAAGAAATCAAGTAAAGAATAAGTATGATATTAAGGGAACTAAGGAAGAAGCTTAAGCAAGACAAAGAAGAAGCAAGTCCTACAAGAATAGTGATCGGTATCAGAGGTAACGACAGGTAATATACGGCCATTTTTGTGTACTACCAGAAACAAGCGTATCTCCACCTCATCCACATATACTCACGTATTCCTCACGGTATCGGTAATACGGCCGAATACTTTCTACTTAATTTGGATGGCCAGCAAATAACATATCTATGAGAGATACTTTTGACGATGAGTCAATAATAAATCTACTTTCGATATTTGTATTCCCTAGCTAGTACTAGGTTATGTTTGTTTTTTTTTCTTCACTATTTCTATTTTGGGTTGGTCAGAAGCAAAATGTCTTGCTTAGGTCTAACATTTACCTTATTCTTGGCACAGCCATATTTATATAATTATACAGATATATTTAAATCATTCTAAGAATTTATTTTTGTTATGATAATACAATAAGTATTTTTCTCTTTCATTTTAATTTTTATCGAAGGTAAGGATGAGCTGTGAAGTGCGGCGAGTGTTTAAACTCTCTCGATATATATTTCATATTTTTCGATATTTGTTCTAAATATAGGCTTTCTCACAGTATAGATAATTATTAAAGCGCTTTCTATATAAAACAATTCTATAGTATTTTAGATCATTTTCATAACGAAGTTAATCTCAATGCTCATGTAAAAATACTCTTTTGTTATTTTGTTCTATTTGTTCTTGATCGTGTTTGTTTATGTGGTCGTGTGTGCCATCGCGGTTTGTCTTTGTGGCTTACATTGTTGTTGTCCGATCGATAGCGGGATTTGTCACAGCCTTGCGCTCTATTCTTTATACCTTTTTTAACCAACGTTCACTCGGCCTTCACATGTAACTTTGCTCCCGTTAAATACCACCCTCTAACTCTAACGTCCTAATTCTTACTGCTCCCTTGAATTCTGAGACTCCAGACTATGCATAAGAATTCATCTTCAACTAGCTTTTAATATATCTAACTATAACTTATGTTCTAATAATTCCGTCTCCTCGACGATAGTGTAGTTTCGAGATGATGTCCTACCTGCGTAACACAAATATTAACACACTCCTAGAAACAGTCCCGTCCCGATAACGAATCTCGAATCTTCTAACTTCGGTGTTATGTGATTTCAATTCTGCTTCTTCTTCTACTTGTACTCAATAAGAAATTTCTCACTCTCAGTCTTGCATACCTGATTCTTGGCTCAATGAAATCAGAATTTTGCATGCCTTTTTCTATCGCATCCGGTTACTACTTCCTCACGAGACTTTCTCATATCTTTCCATTCCAATACTGGGTCACCCTCTCAATTTGGAGGATTCTCAAATGAATGTGTACACAAGCAGAGGTGCCTGAATCTGTATTTAGTTACACTTTCTCCATATCTGAGTATTAGTATAAGCTGAGGAAAGCCGAAATTCAGCGATCTCAACGATCTGGAACACTAATTGTAAAGATAACTCTCACACACATTTCTCTGATGCGTCCTCCAACCCGATCCTTTGAACATCACTTGACCTAATGGTATTTTATCTATAGTTAGCGATTAATCATACTTTATCCTCTAGAGCAACACCGTCGCTCCCTTGTGAGTGGATTGAAATCTTAGAAGCGACAAGACTATTGTATATCTTTATAATTCCTTATCAATACTTTCTCTCCACTCTCCAATCTTGCAGCACGTATGTGTATTTCTTTGTTTGGCTACTTTTTAGATCGGGCCTCTGCACTAATGATTGAAGGAGGCACTTGAGTTGCTGTCTACGCATAACTATAATTGGATATGACGTCTCTGTTACTACGGGAACGACCTCAGCTCTCTCTGCTAGATAAAGTCGTAGGACACCTGTAAGGTGCTTAGTGATGGGAATGAAAGCAGACTTCATGTTCTTTCTCTGGACTAAAATCCTATTTGTGATTCCACAACATCCGCATGGTTTACGAATAGTGCTCGTATCTGCTGTGGCCATTTCAAGGCTTATCGAGCACAGTATGACGCCTCATATCGTGTGAAAAGAAATTCTCGTTCATCCCTACGCCCTGTTTCTTGCCCAATTTCTCACCTTTAAGTGCCTAGCAAAACGCTAGCACTGCGATTTACCATTCCGACGCCAATGACGTACGCTTCACTGATTAAACGTAATCCGACGTGTGCGGACCACTCCCTTGTTCTCTTAACCTCACTCCTGACAAATCCTCCCTTGGCCTTCTTGCCAAAAAACATCGTCCTAACTAACGTACCGCGTAACATCATCATCGTATCTACCTGAAACCTACGCTCTTATCTGGCTACTGATGATTCTGATGATTAATACCTCAAAACTAGAATATAACGGCCACATTACATCTCTTATAAGTCCTCTTCTCTCACATCTCACACCCACCCGAGCGACAGCAATTATCTGCATGTCCTCTTCCATCTCCTTCTCCTCTCAGGCGGTCCATTTCATCGTCTCCCTACTTACCTGTAAATTCATTTAGATCTGTGCATGAAGCTCGCTCGAAAATTCCTGCCTCTCGAGACACACATTCAGAGGCATTAACATTTCAGACCACACCGCGCCGGTGCACCCCCGCGATGGCAATTCGGCCCTCTCTCAGTTTGAGCCAATAGTGCCTTCTGCTGCTCCGTAGTATACCCCACCCTCGTCTGTCCTACGCATAATGCTTTATTTATGCCTCAAAACTATCACGTCCACTACAAGTTGGAAGCGCCCGCATCTCTATGTCCCAATAACCCAACTTCCCGAAAACCAAAGGATGTTGCGCTGCTCCTGATATCTGCTCTCCTAAAACTGTATCGCATCTCACATTTATAGCTCTGTAACCCCTTTGCTCAACATTCTTTCTAAAGATCCTCTTGCACAATATCCCTTTCTCATATACTCACTCACCTTACGATCATCGGAATTTCTCATTCCTTCTTCTTCCTCGTTATATACCGATCCCCAGTACGCTTTCGGCGCTCAAGGTCTCTATCTACCACAACCGAGCTTTCCTAAATTTAACAAATATTATGTCTGCGTCGTAGCCTTAGGCAACTATCGGGTTTGAAAGACTTGTTGTTCAGGATTGGCGCTTACATCAATCACAATAAGCATTGAGCGTAAGTAATATGGTGCGTGCGAGTCTCACTGCTCTCACAGCTCCATTTGGGTTGTTCCTTCTTCTACTTTGTCTTACTTATGTTCTAGCTTTTCTATCTAATAAGTCGCTCTCTCTGATATGTCGCGCCTGTTGTGAGGGGCCGAACCCATACTATTTATCTGTCAATAGTCGGTTCCTCGGTTCTGTTTTATCTCCCTGCCGTTCTCAATATGATTCTTCTCACCTCACAAATACAGCTCTGAATCCACTCATTATCCTGATGATTTCGACCTTCCATTCTTTTAATCGTATCAATTCATGCTCCCTCTTATTTACTTCCAAGAATTTGCGCTTTTCTCTTGAAGAACTTCGATCTATTCTCTCTCGCTGATCTGGAAGAGTCATTAAACTTTCAGGAGTTGGGTCGTTATACAAGCGCTTGTGAAATTTAATTCTCTCTTCTTAAGTAGGCTGTAAAATTCTAGACTTCGCATTATTGTAGTCACCTAACCTTTCACTCGACTTTTCAAATAGTTGCTCTCGTCCTCTTCCTGTTGACAAATATAAACATCCTTGGCCTTAACATAACAAAAAAATGTATTGTAAAACCTTTCAATATCACACGGTTAGTAGCGGCTCAAAAGAAGTCTGGTTTTGTTTAGACTATGCGAGACTTTTGGTTTCCTTCTTTCAAGCTACTCCAGATTAGAAGGCTCTCATCTGTCCATTGTAGGATTACAAAGATACTGCCCATATATTGAGGAGGACTCTGGTTTCACCTCGGCTTTGTGTGATAAGTGTCGAGTCAAGTGTGCTAAAAGACTTATAAACTTTCATCCTGTTACTTCTCTAGTCACTTGACCCGTCGTAATATTATTTGCGTCGCGTGTATGGTGTTCGACTTATATCTAAATTGCCATAGATAGATACGTATAGCTCAGGTCAACCGCATGCCTCTGTAGAGGGGAACTCTCTCCTCTCGGGTGTACACCAACCTTTACGTGATTCCCTCGTACACAAGCGTGCGTGCTGTGTCACGCCGGCCACATGAGTTATTCGGGGTTAAATGATATGTAAACTCTCAGCAGACCTAGTTCGCTTTATATGTTCTCTTCTTCTCTTATACCTAAGCTATAGCCTCCACTGTCTGTGAATTCTCTGGTCCAAATATCTGGATTCTCTAACTCCAATGAACTCGTCCACTATTATAAAGCTACGTCTGAGCTCATCTGGTAAATTATGTCGTTAGATTATGCAATTTTTAGAGGCGTTTAAACCCTCCTTTGAAATATGTTCTGCCAACTGTCCGGTGAGTTGCTGCTTAGGTGAACAACATTAAATAAAAAAAATAAATAAAAGGTGTCTAATAAGGAATTCCTAGGTGCTC
Source organism: Trachelipus rathkii (assembly GCA_015478945.1). NCBI lineage: Eukaryota > Metazoa > Arthropoda > Malacostraca > Isopoda > Trachelipodidae > Trachelipus > Trachelipus rathkii. The sequence continues at coordinate 11,245 of JABUQX010029507.1, read as the reverse complement.
AGCTCTGAATAGACCCACAGAATGGCATCCGCTCAGGAGTAGATTCACTCTTCTAAATGCATTTATACTAGCATATCCTGAGAGCTGCCTTGAGTTGAGAAATAAAAAAAAAAATCTAAAAATAAAAATAAAAAAACAAATAAAAAAGAAAATAAAAATAAAAAACGATCACAGAAGTCGCAAGTCGCATCGAATCACCATGCATATAGAGTGCCGATATGAGACACGAGTGGCTTTTCACAGAAAATAAAGCTCGTCACTAAAGATATGAGAGGATTTACGAATATATGTATAATAGCTATGATTATTGGTCTTTAAGATTCATCACTGGCCGCAGCATAAGCAAAGTTGACATCTCATTACCTTAAGATCACTGACACCAGAGACCTCATAAAAATGATCGTAAAATAAAGTGAAGACACAGTCATCAAGAAAGCAGATTACAATTTCGTTGTCTAAAAGAGGAGGTGAAGCTCTATGAAAACATGGAGATCCCTACAGAAGAGAATTATTATTGGAGAGATAAGTGTGGCATGAAAATGGCACAGGTTGTTCATTATATATCAGTGTTGCAGCAAAAACTTATCAGTCCCTCCAAGGTCATCATCGAGAGCCGAGAGCAATATATGATATGTAGTAGAAGTTAAAACACCTCAAAATGAGGACAGGCTCTCACATGAATAGTGAACTTAATGTGTTCTGCTCCAAATTTGTGAATCTGTTGAATTGAGGAATTGAAATGTATATCTATCCTTTTTGTGTAAAAATGTACGTCTACAGATGTAAATCTCTTGAGTTTGAGTTAGCCTATTTATAGTGTTTTGAACGTCTTACTTATCACTCACAGTTACTGGATGACATTATCTTGTAGCAAGATAAGTATACAGTTAATATCTCCCCACCCCCATTGGTTATTAGAGGATATGTTACTTCATAACTACCAGAAGCTACTATCCTTTCCTCCTTCTATTGTGGATACTGAAATGGAAATATATTTTGAATTTAAACACAAAACTAAAAAAGTTATTAATATTATAGTAGCATTTATTTTGAGAGAAAGATTAACTATTTTAATTATATAAATTAATAATACTATCGGAAAACCAAATATTAATATAAAATGGACTAAGAATTGATTTAGAAACAAGGATTTGAGGTGGCCAACCAGTAACACAAATGTATACTCTATACCTGAAGAGCTGGTTATTATATTAAATTAAAGTAATCGGTATCAGGGGAAGTATCGGGTTATCAGTTATCGCAGCACATAGGAAATAAGTTAGGGGAAACTAATGAGGGTAATGTATCGGTATCCAAGGTATCGGTAATCTAGAGCACTCTTCTAATGCTATCCGTTACCTCCGCTAATTAATTAAGCATAGAAAGTATAAAGTATGATATATTATAAAAGAATAGAAAGATGAAATAAAATAATAGATTAATATTAATAAATAAAAATAAGGAGGTAAAAAAGATAAAAATAAGACGTTATACAGAGTAATTATTAATTTAAAAGATAATAACAAATATGACTTAATAGTAGTATGATTGTATAATACAGTATATAGAAGTCATGAGACTCATCGCTACAGTAACTAAATAAACATACATAAAGCAACTGAGTAAAGAGAGAGGGAGAGGTAGTATTTAAAATGATATTTTCTGACTCCCTAAATATCCCTTTAATAACTAAATATATTTAATAAAAAGAATAAAAGAAATACAAAAACCGTAGTAGGAGTTTCGACCACACTTTTTTATTCTCGGTTTACAAAATCGAGAACAGTTTTGCTCGCCGCTCGCTCCTCTTCACCATTTTAACAGATTCCATTTAAAGGAAACAGCAAACATGATTACAGCTTTCCAAACGGCTTTTATGAGAAACCTGAAAGAACCAATTATGGCAAACAGGCGTCCGACATCATAAATGTGGACAAAAGAAAACGGAACTTGAACCAAACAAGAAATTGAGGTGAATCGGACAGCTTGTTTGCTTTATTTTGACCACAACTTTTCAAGTTTGACCAACTTTCCAAGTTTTGACACACTTTTCCAAAGTTCACCAACTTCTCAAGTCGACCACACTTTTCAAGTTTGACCACAGTTTTCCAAGTTTGACACACTACTCAAAGTTCGACCAAACTTCTCAAAGACTCGACCACACTTCCAAGTATGACCACACTTTTTCAAGTTTTACACACTTTTCAAGTTTGACCACACTTCATCAAAAGTTCGACACACTTTTAAAGATTTGACAACACTTTCCATTTTGACTACACTTTTAAGTTCGACACCATTTCCAATGTTTTGACCACACATTTCAAGATTCAGTAACAACTTGTGAGTGCTGAACATTCAGAGAGATTGTAAAAAGTTTGTAAGTTTGACACACTTTTCCAAAGTTTGCACCACACTTTTCAAGTAGACGACATTCTCAAAGCTCGACCACACTTTTCCAAGTTCGCCACACTTTTCAAAGTTTGACCACACTTTTTTCCAAGTTCGACCACACTTTTCAAAATTTGACCACACTTTTCCAGGTGGACCACACTTCTCAAAGTTCGACACACTTCTCAAAGTTCGACCACACATTTCCAAGTTTGACACCACACTTTTCCAAGTTGACCACACTTTTCCAAGTTCGACCCCACTTCCAAAGTTCGACCACACTTTCCAAGTTTGACCAACCTTTTCAAGTTGACCACCTTTTCCAAGTTCGAACCACACTTTTCCAAGTTTGAACACAACTTTCCAAGACCCACCACCCTTGATAATAGTACCTGCATGTAATTAAAAAACTTCTTAAAGCTATCCGACCACACTTTTCCCAGTTTGACCACATTTTCAAGTTTGACCACACTTTTCTAAGTTCGACAACACTTCTCAAAGTTCGACCCGCTTTTCCAAGTTCGACCACATTTCTCAAAGTTCCACCACACTTCAAAGTTCGCACATTTATTAAAGTTCGACACACTTTTTCCAAGTTTGACACACTTTCCAAGTTTGACCACACTTTTCTAAGTTCGACATCTCAAAGTTCGAGCACACTTTTTCAGTTTGATACACTTTTCAAGTATTGACCAAATTTGAAAGTTCGACACACTTCTCGAAAGTTCGACACCACTTTCCAAGTTTGACCACAATTTTCAAGTTGACCACACTTTTCCAAGTTCGACCACACTTTTAAAAGTTGACACAATTTTTCAAGTTCGACAACATTCTCAAGTTCCACCCATTCTCAAATTCGACACATTCTCAAAGTTCGACACACTTCTCCAAGTTTGACCACATTTTTCAAGTTTGACTACACTTTTCAAAGTTCGACCACACTTTTAAAAGTTGACCACACTTTTCAAGTTTGACCACTTTTTTCCAAGTTTGACCACACTTCTCAAAGTTCGACACACTTTTTCAAGTTTGACCCATTTTTCAAGTTTGACCACACTATTCAGTCTCGACACACTTCCAAAAGTTCGACCACGCTTTTCAAAGTTTGACCTTACTTTCAAGTGTTGACACATTTTCTAAGTTCCGAACATACTTATCAAATTTGCCACATTTTCAAGTTTACCACCTTTTCAAGTTTGACCACACTTTTCAAAATTTCGCCCACACTTCTCAAATTTCGACACACTTCTCAAAGTTGACCACAATTTTCCCAGTTTGACCACACTTTTCCCAAGTTTTCGACACACATTCTGAAGTTCGACCAACACTTTCAAGTTTGACACAGTTTACAAATTGACCCAACACTTTTCCAAGTATTGACACACTTTTCCAAGCTTCGACACACTGCTCAAGTTCGCACACTTTCCAGAGTTGACCACAGGTTTCCAAGTTTGACAACTTTTCCAAGTTCGACCAAACTTCTCAAGTTTGACCACACTTTTCAAGTTTGACCACACTTTTCAAATTTGACTACACTTTTCCAAGTTTGACCACACTTCTCAAAGTTCTACCACACTTCTCAAAGTACGGACCACACTTTCCAAGTTTGACCACACTTTTCCAAGTTTGACACACTACTTTTTCAAGTTCGACCACACTTCTCAAAGTTCGACACACTTTTGTTTCAGTTTGACCACAGTTTTCAAGTTTTGCACCACACTTTTCCAAGTTTGAATACACTTTTCAAAATTCGACACACTTTTCCAAGTTTGACCACACTTCTTCCAAGTTTGACCACACTTTTAAAAGTTTCGACCACACTTCGCAAAGTTCGACACAACTTTTAAAAGTTTGAACAACACTTTTCCAATTTTTGACTACACTTTTCAAGTTACGAACACACATTCACAAGTTTGACCACACATTTCCAAGTTCGACCACACTTCTCAAAGTTCGAACACACTTCTCAAAGTTCGACATATTTCAACCGTTTGACCACACTGTTTCCAAAGTTTGACACACTTTCAAGTTCGACCACACTTCAAAGCTCGACCACACTTTTCCAAGTTCGACACAATTGGTTCAGTTTTGACCAACTTTTCAAGTTCGAACCCACTTTTCAAAGGTTTCGACACACTTTTCAAGTTGACATCACTTTCCCAATTTCGACCACACTTCTCAAAGTTGACCACACTTTTCAAGTTTGACCACACTTTTCAAGTTTGAACACACTTTTCCAAGTTCGACCACACTTCTCAACGGTTTCACCACACTTTTCCAAGTTTGACCACCCTTTTCCAAGTTTGACCTTTTCCAAGTTCGACAACACTTCTCAAAGTTCGACCACAACTTTTCCAAGTTTGACACACTTTTCCCAGTTTGACCACACTTTTCCAAGTTCGACACACTTCTAAAGGTTCGACCCACACTTTTCAAGTTTACACACTTTCAAGTTTGCCACACTTTTCTAAGTTCGACCACACTCTCAAAGTTCGACCACGCTTTCTCCAAGTTTGACACACTTTTCCAACGTTACCACACTTTCACAAAGTTCGCCACACTTCTTAAAGTTCGACCACACTTTTCCAAGTTTTGCCAGACTTTTCCAAGTTTGACCACATTTTCCAAGTTCGACCCCACTTCTCAAAGTTCGACCACACTTTCCAAGTTCACAACTTTTCCAAGTTTGACCAACCTTTTCCAGGTTCGACCACACTTCTCAAAGTTCGACCACACTTTTCCCAGTTTGACCACACTTTTCCAAGTTGACACACTTTTCAGTTCGACCACACTTTTTAAAAGGTTTGACACACCTTTCCCCAAGTTCCGACCACACCTTCTCCCAAAGTTCCACCTACCCACTTCTCCCAAACCAATCCAGGGGTCATTCCCTTTCCGTATCCGTGATAGCTCCAACCTCTCCTCTTTAGTATCTCACAACGAGTAATGCACTTACAGCGTACACAATTCCAACGCTAACCCGTAACCGACCGCACTCTACTCACCCCACTCACAACGCCACATTCCCATCTACCTCCGCGCTGACAACCACCACAAACAAAACACACACCCTCTGACCCTCTACATCACCTGATCATCGAACTAATGGCATCCCACACTCTATCCACCTAACGTTCACCTAATCATCCTCCACACCCTCCGCCAGCACACGCCTACCATCTCCTCTAATTTATCCCACATGCCACCCCAACTGCCATTCACCAGTACTCACCTCACACACCCCATAAATGACACTCCCCTTCACCTCTACCCATCCCGCAACCACCACCACCCCCTCGTCCCGCCTCATCTGCCACCCATACCTCTCACCACGCCCCTATTAAGCATCCAAAAAAAAAAAAAAAACGTTCGACACATTTCTCAAGTTCGACACACCTTTTCAAGTTTCCAGAGTAGGGTAGAGTAAGTTACGGTAAAGTATTGTAGACCACAATTTTACAAGTTTGAAACAACGGCTCGCTTGAAAAAACTATAAAAATCAGACAACACTTGCCAAGTTCGACCACACTTTTCCAATTTTGACCACACTTTTCCAAGTTTTACCACACTTTCAAGTTCGACCACACTTCCAACAGTTACGACACGCTTTTCCAGTTTGACCTTACTTTTCAAGTTTGACACACTTTTCTAAGTTCGAATCATAGTCAAAGTACCACCGTTTCAGTTTGACCACCACTTTATCAGTTTGACCACACTTTTCAAGTTCGACCACACTTCTCAAAGTTCGAGAACCACTTTATTTCCAATTTAGACCACACTTTTCCAGTCGACAACTTTTTCCAAGATTCAACCACGACTCTTCTCTCACTCTCTCACCACAATTTTCCAAGTTTTGACAACACTTTTCAAAGATTCACCACACTTTCAAATTCGACCAACACGTTTTCCAAGTTTGACATCACTTTTTCAAGTTCGACCACACTTCATCAAAGTTCGACCACACTTTCAAAAGTTTGACCACACTTCTCAAAGTTCCACCACACTTTTCCAAGTTCGACCACACTTCTCAAAGTTCGCCACACTTTTCTAAGTTTTGACATCACTTGTTCACAAGTTCGACCACAATTCTCCAAAGGCTCACCACACCTTTCAAAGGTTGACAAAACACTTTTTCCAAATTTGACACACTTTTTCTAAGTTCGACCACATTACTCAAAGTTTCGACACGTTTTCAAGATTTGACCACACTTTTCCTAAGTTGGACCACACTTTTCCCAAGTCGACCACACTTTCTCAAATTCGAATCCACACGTTCCAAGTTTGACACACTTTTCAAGTATGACCACACATTTTGCAAGTTCGACCACACTTCTCAAGTTCGACTCCACTTTTTCCATGTTTAACCCACGTTTTTCAAGTTTAGACCACGCACTTTTCCAAGTTCGACACAACTTTTATCAAGTTGACCCAACACTTTTCAAGTTCGACCAACACTCTCAAAGTTGCACCACACTTCAAAGTTCGACCAATTCTCAAAGTTCGACCACACTTCTCAAGTTTGACCACATTTTCCAAGTTTGACTAACTTTTTCAAAGTTCGACCACCGTGTGTGTAAGAGTTGAACAAGCCACTTTTCAAGTTTGACCACACTTTTAAGTTTCAGACCAATCTCAACGAGAGTTTGACCACACTTTTCCAATTTTGACCACACTTTTCCAAGTTGACCCACACTTTTCAGTTCGGACCACACTTCCAAAAGTTCGACGAGCGCTTCATCCAAATCTCTACACCTTGCATCCTATATCAAGTTTGACACACTTTTAAGTATCGTATACATCTCAATCTATATGTTTCGACACAAATTTTCCATAATTTTATAAGATAGCAATGCGATGCTTCTTGCAACTTCAAGACCTTTCTCAGCTGCATCTACCATTTTATTTTTCCAAGTTTCTGACCTCAATAGCCTGTCTTTTGAAACATTTTCAAGATTTCGACCACACTTTTCTGAAGTTTCACCACATTTTCAAGTTTGACCCACAGTTTACAAATGTTAGACACACTTTTTCCCAAGTTTGAACACTTTCCAAGTTCGACCACACTGCTCAAAGTTCGACCACACTTTTCCAGGTTTGACCACACTTATTCCAAGGTGACCCACACTTTTCACAGTTCGACCACACTCCTTAAAGTTCGACCGCACTTTTTTCCAAGTTGACCACAGTTTTACAATTTGACCACACTTTTCCAAGTTTGACCACACTATTCACTCAAAGTTCGACCACACTTCTCAAAAGTTCGTGACCACACTTTTCAAGTTTGACCACACTTTTCCAAGTTTACCACACCAATCATAGTCCGGCCACCAATTCTCATGGGCGACACACTATTTCAAGTTTGACAACACTTTCCAAGATTGACCACACTTTTCCAGTCAACAAACTTTCAAAGATCGACACAACTTTTCATAGTTTTTTGACACACTATCAAGTTTGACCCCATTTCAAGTTTGACCACACTTCTCAAAGTTCGACACACTTCTCAAAGTTCGCCTCACTTTTCCAATTTTGACTACACTTTTCCAAGTTCGAAACACTTTTCAAGTTTTGGACACACATTTATTCAAAGTTCGACCACAACAATTCTCAAGTTCAAACACTTCTCAAATTGACCTATTTTGCAAGTTTGACAATCACTTTCCAAGTTTGACCACACTTTTCCAAAGTTCGGACCATTCTCAAACGCGAACACAACTTGCAAGTTTTCCGACCACACACATTTTTCAAGTTTACCACACTTTTCCAAGTTTGCGCCACACTTTTCAAAGTTCGACCACACTTTTCAAGTTTGACCACCCACTTTTCCAAGTTCGACCACACTTCTCAAAGTTCGACCACACTTTTCAAGGTTTGACCACACTTTTCAAGATTCGAACACACTTTTCCAAGTTCGACCACACTTCTCAAAGTCGACCAACTTTTCCAAGTGTGACACACTTTTCCAAGTTTACCACACTTTTCCAAAGTCGAACAAACCCTTCTCAAAGTTTTCGACCACAATTCAAGTTTGACCACTTTTCCAAGTTTGACCACACTTTCCAAGTTCGACCACACTCTTAAAGTTCGACCACATTTTCCAAGTTTGACCACACCTTTTTCCTCAAGTTTTGACCACACTTTCTAAGTTCGACCACATTCTCAAGTTCGACCACGCTTTCATTTTACCACACTTTCAAGCTTTGACACACTTTTCCAGTTCGACCACAACTTCTTAAAGTCGACACACTTTTCAGTTTGACACCACTTTTTCCAAGTTTGCACACACTTTTCTAAGTTCGACCACATTCTCAAAGTTCGACCACACTTTTCAGAATTCGACCACAGTTTTCCAAGTTTGACCACACTTTTGCCAAGTTCGACCACACTCTCAAAGTTCGACACACTTTTCAAGTTTGACACAATTTTCAAGTTTGACACACTTTTCCAAGTCGACCACCACAAATTTAAAAAGTTTTGACCACCTTTTCAAGCTTCGACCCATTTCCAAAGTTCCACCACCACTTCTCAAGTTCGACCACATTTCTCAAAGTTTCGACCACACTTTCCAAGTTTGACCACACTTTTCAAGTTTGACTACACTTTTCAAAGTCGACCAACACTTTTTAACAAGTTTGACAACACTTATTGCCAAGTTTGACACACTTTTCCAAGTTCGACCACATCTCAAAGTATCGACCCACATTTCCAAGTTTGACACCACTTTTCAAGTTTGCACCACACTTTGCCAAGTTCGACCACACTGCCAAAAGTTCGACCAGCTTTTCTAAGTTCGACAACATGTTTCCAAGTTTGACCACACTTTTCTAAGTTCGACATCACTTATCAAAGATGCGACACACTCTTCCATTTGACCACACTTGTTCAAGTTCTGACCACACTTTTCCAGTTTCGACCACACTTCTCAAAGTTCGACCACTTTTTCCAAGTTTGACCACTTTTCCAAGTTCGACACACTTTCCAAGTTCAACCACCAACTTTTCCAAGTTTTGACCACCACTTTTCCAAAAGTTTGACAACACCTTTCAAGTTCGACACATTCTCAAAGTTCGACACACTTCTCAAAGTTTCCACACTTTTTCAAGTTCGACCACACTTCTCAAAGTTTCGACCACACTTTTCCAAGTTTGACCAACCTTTTCCCAGTTTGACCACACTTTTCCAAATTCGAACACTTTCTCAAGTTCGACCACACTTTTTCAAGTTGACATCACTTTGCCAAGTTCGACCACACTTTCACAAGCTCGACCACACCCTTTCCAAGTTTGACAACATTTTCAAATTTCGACACACTTTTCTAAGAGTTCGACCACACTGTCTCAAAAAGTTCGACCACGCTTTTCAAGTTTGCCACACTTTTCCAGTTTGACCACACTTTTTTCAAGTTCGACCACAACTTCTCAAAGTTCGACACCACGTTTCCAAGTTGATCACACTTTTCCCAAGTTTGACCACAACTTTTGCAAGTCGACCACACTTCTCAAGGTTCGACCACACTTTTAGAACAATTTTCCAAATTTGACCACACTTTTCCAAGTTCGACCACACTTTTACAAGTTTTACCACACTTTTCCAAGTTCGACAACCTCTCAAAGTTCGACCACACTTCTTCAAGTTCGACCACACTTCTCAAAGTTCGACCACACTTTTCCAAGTTTGACACACTACTCAAAGTTCGACCACACTTTTTCAAAGTTCGACCACAAACCGTTTCAAGTTTGATCACACTTTTTCCAAGTTTGCACCACTTTTGCAAGTTTCGGACCACACTTCTCCAAAGTTCGGATCACACTTTTCCAAGTTTGACCACAATTTTTCCAAGTTTGCCACACTTTTCCAAGTCTTGAATCACACTTTTACAAGTTTGACCACACTTTTCCACGTTCGACACACTTCTCAAAGTTCGACACACTTTTCAAAGTTTGACCACACTTCTCCAAAGTTCGACCACACTTTTCCAAGTTTTGCTAATCATAAACATGATAATAATATTTATAAAATGATTGATCATTTTAGTAAAATATAATCATTTTTTTAAAATGATAATCATTTTTATAAAATTAATGATATGTTTATAAATATATGATTAATCATTTTATTAACGTAAGAAGTACGTATAAAATGATATTCATTTTATAAAATTGATAATCATTTTATAAAAAATGATCATCTTTTTAAATACATAAAACTTTTTTTAAAAATGATAATTATTTATAAAAATGGAAAATAATTTTGTAAAATGAAAATACTTGTATAATATGATAATCATTTTTTAAAAACTTTAATCATTTTTTAAAATGATAATCATTTATAAATCATAATTTTTATAAAATGATAATCATTTTATAAAAATGATAATCATTTTATAAAAATGATAATAATTTTATAAAAATGATAATCATTTTATAAAAATGATAATCATTTTATAAAAATGATAATCATTTTAACAACAATTTAATCATTTAATTAAAATGATAATCATTTTATAAAATTGCTAATCATATGATTGTAAACATTGATAATTATTTTATATTAAAATGATCATCATTTTTTAAAAATGATAAACCTTTTTTAAAAATATATTATTTTATAAAATGATCAATAAATTTTATAAAAATGATAATCATTTTATAAAAATGATAATCATTTTATAAAAATGATAATCATTTTATGAAAATGATAATCATTTTATAAAAATGATAATAATTTTATAAAAATGATAATTATTTTATAAAAATGATAATATTTTATAAAATGATAAAATTTTTATAAAACTGATAATCATTTATAAAAATGATAATATATAAAAAAAGGATAATAATTTTATAAAAATGTTAAT
>JABUQX010029506.1:15000-30000 GCA_015478945.1 Trachelipus rathkii | reverse complement strand
ATATATATATATATATATTATAATAAATAATATATATATGAATATATATATATATATATAAAATATATATATATAAATATATATATATATATATATATATAGTAATATAATACTATATATATATATATATAAATATATTATATATATATATTATACTATATAATATATATATATATATATATATTATATATATAATATATACTATATATATATATTAATATAATATATATATATATATATATGACATATGTAATATTTTATATTGTAGTGATGAAAATAGCTGTAATATATAAGATATATTATATATATATAATATATATATATTATATATATATCTATATATATATAGTATATATATAATAATATATACTATATATATATAATATATATATATATATATATATATATATATATATATATATTTATATATATATATATACTTTGTCTTCCCTCGCTGAAATTCTACAAGAAACGGGCTATCTCGAGATATTGTGCCACATCGGGGCAGGCCCAGAGATCCCTTAGAAAAATGGTATTGAAGTTGTGTCTGATGTCCATTAAATCAGATTCTAGTAAGAGATATCCTGTGTCGTCGTTAGTCTGGAAAAATCATCTTTGGCAGTGGGAGAGGGTGCTTTATTGATTTTAAATTTGAATTCTTGAAGAGAGGGATGGTGTCCAGAGCGGAGATGGGCAACATTAAGTGTGTTTGACGGTTCAAAGTTTGTTCCTTATAGGGTATTTTGGGTAGATGTGTTTGAAGTATGGTGTTATTTGGATATGCGGAAATCGTTATTAGAGATAATTGTCTGTGTGTGTTTTAGTAATGGAGTATCAGGAGGGGGGGGAGGGGGAAGCGTGCAGTATATGTTAGAATAGTATAATGCTGGTGGGAATTTTTCCCACGCTGGGTTGATCTATTGAAAGTGGTTTACTGTAAAGTTGGCAGTCTATCATGTCAATATTGGATTTTAAAGGGAGATTTTTTTGTTTCAGTAAGTAGATGATGGATGGGTGTGGAGGAATGATGGATGGGTGTGGAGGAATGATGGATGGGTGTGGAGGAATGATGGATGGGTGTGGAGGAATGATGGATGGGTGTGGAGGAATGATGGATAGGTGTGGAGGAATGATGGATTGAATTGGAGGAATTTTTGTTTCAGTGAGTAAATGATGGATGGGTGTGGAGGAATGATGGATGGATGTGGAGGAATGATGGATGGGTGTGGAGGAATGATGGATGGGTGTTGATTAAGGGAGCCTGTTATTATCCTGATGCCTTTATTTTGCAAGGTTTCTACTTTTTGAATTTTAGATTGTAATATTGTGGGAGCCCATGAAGGCGATGCATAACTTATGAAGGGGCAGATGTATTGTTTGTATACTATTGTGAGAGTTTATTTTGATCAAAATTTGTTTCAGTTAGTGTTTTCAGTGCATTTTATTTATGTTTGGCTATTGAAGTGATATTATTGATTTAGGGGAGAGGGGTTGAATGTCACGTGTGTATCAAACGTTAAACCTAGAATGGTGGGATTTTTGCTGAGAATAAGTCTATTATTTGATAATGATATTGCTGGGTGGATGTTAGACTCGGGTGAGTAAGGTAAGAGTGGTTTTTGAAGTGATGCAGTCATTCTGTTCGCTTTTAGCCATTGTTCCAGTTTATTTAGATATTATTGCAGTTATCTGCATGCTATATTTATATAGGGATTATAAGTTGTGATTGTACGATCGTCAGTATAATTTATAATTTTTATGGAAGGGTAAAGTAGGATGATTTAGGTCATGCATCAAAAGGTTACAGAGTGTAGGTGAAAGAATGACTCCCTAGGGGATCCAATAAATTATAATAGTATTAACCGGGGGACTCAGTGTAGCACATCAAAGAAAATTTTTTATCATCTATATGAAATAATAAGAGAAACTTAAACAAATTTAATACATTTTATTATAATGGTGTTTTGGGTGAAAAATTCCTAATTTTAAAAATAAACATAACTAAATAAATCAGATTTAGAAACTAATCCGATGAATGCAAAAATATCAGTATTGGGCCTTAGACTCTCTATTTTCTCTATTATTAAATTGGACCTCGGAGTTATTCGAAACTCTCTACTCTGTAGAACTTTAAAATATAAACTAATTCAAACGAAAGATCTTCTATCGGCGTTCACTCTGGATTTCATGGAAGGACTAATTATTTATAAGATTTTCAACTCCCTAAATAAACAGAAAACACCCACCAAATTTTACAGCTCTCTATTCACCTTAGAAAAACAATATCATAATTACAAGAAAAAACAAATGATAATTATAATATATATAGTTATATTCCCTTACGTACTTAACAAAGACTATCTACATAAATATGTACAATCTAACTTAAAGCACTAACAAACATATTATTTTGACCTCACTAAAATCCTTAAAAACTTTTTAAAACCTATTTTACATAAGGAACTAAAAAACATTCTTTCGAAACATGTTCACCTGCACAATGATTTAAAAACCACTTTCCCTTGCCTTTCCAAATTCTATGGAATCCCTAAAACCCTTAAACCTAATACCCCTCTCCGCCGCCCTATCATCTTTAACATAGATTCTGTCCCCCTATAAATTATCCCAAATGGCTAGCTAAACAACTCTCTCTTTGTTGAAGCACATCTCATCATCACACATACAATATCTGAGATCTCTCATCAATCAAAACAAAACAACAAGCCACACAACTAACCACTCACACTTGCCCTTTTGTAAGTTTTGATGAACTTCACTCTTTCAACCTCCGCTCACCCTGTCCCTGTTAGCACTTTCACTCTTATCACATTTAATTGATGAACTAACAATTTCATGATTACGGGGAAATTCTCTTTGACACTGAATTTTGCTTTTTTCGGCTAAAACAATTAAATCCTACTTACCCTGAGAACACAACTTTTTCACGAATTTAATAACGACTTTTTCCTGAAACATCAATAAAATTCCGGTCTTAGAATGGGTTCTCCCCTTTCTCCCTGTCCTAAGTAATATTTTCTTGGAACTTCCTTTGAAATTTATCATTATATTCCCTAACCCACATTCTCAACTATGTTACTTGTAGAGATATGTGGATGACAATTTTGCATCTATTCCTTCCAACATTAATCCGCATAATATACTTGATTTCCTCAACACTATTAACCCTAACATTAAATTTACCTTTGAATAAAAATAATTCCCCACCATTCCTTGATGTTCTTATACCATCTGGTCGGAAAGAGACTCTAACTCAGCATTCTCTATTATTACACGTAAAAAAAACAACAAAAAAAATTAAAAAAAAACCACTCACTTCAAAGCCATTGAGGGTTAATATACCTTTTGTTATTATCAATCCATTCACCCAACACAAAATAGGACAACTTTCTTCTTATATTTCTCACAGAGCTTCCTAAGAATAGGGGGCACTCCCACCTTATGTACCACTTAACATTTTTTCACTTGAATTAGATGGACCATTTCTCTATTTTAACAAACTTTCTATCTGCGGATATTTCAATATATATTCATCACTGTGCACCAAACGATGCCAAAAAAAATCCTTTTAATGAACCACAACATATTATAACCTCTAATAACAACTTTTTCTTACCCACTACCTAGCATTACTCCTTTTAATAATTAACAATCATCTCTGCAATAAACTCAAACTCTTCAGTTTCGAAATTTATAACTTCCTTGGATTATCGACCGCATTCTTAACATTTAACGTCCCCAATGATGTATGTAGAAAATCCCCATATATGTCTTATGTTATTATCTTCGTCTTTATACTATTCGGGGAGAGGTCACATGAACTTTTACCGTAGACTGGTACAAACAGAACTAACCTTACCCACTGACAACCTAAATTCCTGCCCTCACCTTACTTCGTGCCACACATAACCATACTATTGACATTAACAGCATGACCCCTCTGCATATCATTCAAAGAGATATTACATCAAAGAAAAATTAGACTTGAATCCTACTACAATCGTTAAAACCAAAAATTATAATAGCAAAAAGAACATCAGTTATCAATCCCATCTCTTCCTATAATATACATTTTGATACTTCGGAGACGTAATCATAACAATCTTTATATATCTCACCATAATATAAATCTAATTTTTAGATGTGTTATTTTGTACACATTTATAATCTCACACACACACTCAGTTAGCTTGATATGATTGTATACGCGGTTCTAAGGACCCAGAACAGAAATTTGAGTTGGTTCTTAAGTAATTATTATAATGTTTGACTTTTTCGATGTCTAATATTATTACACACAGATTCTATATAGAAATGGCTTCTCTCTTCACGGATTATATATAAACAAAATAGATATCAATCACATAATATGGTGATAAACTATTATATATGTTCTACGCAAGTAGACTAGGGGTAAAATTTATTCGTAATATATAATATTGGAGAAATATGACCAAATATTTACCCCTATACTATATAGTATATACAAAATTCCGTCGCTGTGGTTGCGTATACGATTTGTTGAGTAATGTATATATATATATAAAGAGAATACCCTAATGTGAGTAAATATACTACAATATTAAGGTAGGTAATATAATATCACAGATATTGAATAATTGATAGAGTACTAAAATTATATCGATATATATATATATATATATAGTATATATAATATATATATATTATATATATATACTATATAGACTTTTAATATAACGTATCTATACTCCACACTCACCATATAAGGTAAAGCATATATGAGATAATTATAATTATTATTTTTTGCTTAGAGTATATTTATTTATATATATCATGGATTAATATAATTTAAAAACTTCATAACATATATATAGTTTATTTTATATCACTCATAAATATTAGTAGGGTATATAATATATATAATTATTTTATTATTGTATGCTCCGAAGTATATATGGAAAAAAGTGAGTTTCTATGAATTTTCAGTAGATACTATATTATAGTTTGGGTATATATATATATATATAATATATATATAATATAGTATATAACCATATATATATATATATATATTATATACTAGGTGTTATATAAAAAAAATCTCAAATAATAATTAAATATTATAATTAAGCAAAGAACTTATTTATTATATTAAAAATAAAAACAACCATATATAAAATATTCTACCCTCACTCACTAAGTCACATATTATTTAGTAAGTATAAATTAAGATACCCTATAATACGCATCTTTAAATAATAGAGTTGAATATGAGTCTTTTCGCTCAATAATTCATTATTTACGTATAATACACAATAATAGTATACTTTGAGTAGGACTTCGAGAAATTACCAAAAAAGAATAGTCAAAATCACCATAAACTAATCTTAATATATTATAGCGGTTTCTATATACTATTTCTATACAACTAATATATGAAAATACATATATAAAGGTTAATAATCTTAAAAAGAAACAGTAATATATTAAAACGCTTGAAAATAAAACTAGTATATTATAATACGTAATATAACTCAGTATATATAACTAATAGTTTCAATATATATAGGGCCTAGAAAAAAAAGCTTAACATATATACACCTTTTGATGGTATTTGTAATTAGCCAAAGTTTGAGCCACGCTTCTTCTGTGTCTGGGAAAAAATAACTCAAGATCGAGAAATTTTTTTGGAAGTTCCTAGTTCCGGCTCGAGCGAAACTAGCTTGTCCTCCGCGCCGGAACTAGAGCGGAACTTTCTACTTTTTCAAAATGTCGTGTGGCACTTAATTAAAATTCAGTAGATTGAGGGGGTGCGACTTTAAAAACCCAAAGCAGTTACAGATAATGTCATACACAAATATTGAAAAATTATATTACAGTCGTACGCCTCCCATAGAATGAAAGGGGTTAGTATTCCTGAATGCCCCGTGTTTATGAGGCGATAGTCGCGTACTATTGACACCACCCTGAAAAAATGGTCAACTTTTAAAGATTTTTTATCTTTGTAAAGGTTGAATAAATAAGCAGCAGTATTTTATAACAATTTATCCTTAATATCATTTGAATATATATTTGAACACGCATACAATGTTTTATTTGCAGAACCAGTAAATAGGAGAACATATTTTATTGACTAAGTTAATTAGTAGGCTTCATAAAATTATTACATTAGTACAGTACTCTCCATATTTTAAAGATGAGCAAAAAAGTTTTTTAGTTTTTTAAAATGAAAAATATACAATGTAACAACCTTTAAAAAATTTGGAGATAAAATTTTTATATAATTTAAGACTGTAATATGTCACTGAGGCACCTGTTTAATATAATAAATTATTATACATGAGTTTAAGTCAATTTACTAATGTAAAGCACAAAAATAGTTTTCTTTCAAATTTAGAGGATGAAGTGGGAACGGTGTAAGAGCATGAAGGCAGTCCCAGAATACTGTATGAGTTTTGTTATTTGCGAGAACTGCTATTTATTTATTTGAGCAAATTAATCATCGAGTACTATCGGTATTATGTGAGACCATCGAAAAAAAAATCTTTGGAGGTCATTTTTAGCTCGCAAAAATATTTTCTTTTTTTTTTTTCTTATCATTTCAATTATATCCTTAACAGGAAATGATAATGATTATATTATAATTATTTAAATATTATCTGCAATTTATATAAGTTTTGAATTTTAGATTTTCTTTAACATATGTACTTCCATAGAATTTTAAATTTTAATTTTTGAAGTTATTATTTTGTAATTTTAAAAATGTTTTTTTTTATTATTAATAGTTTGGCCAACCGCGGTATAGTCACGCAAGATCGCGTTATCTCACTAGCAAATCTAGACTAGAGTGTTCTACGAAGGGACGAGCTGTATGTTGAACAAATCATATCTATGATAAAATCGACCCTTCGACTCTATATTAAAACTTTGCGAAATCTAATAAGATATGTATGAAAACACATAGTTCTACAACTCGAGGGACGGTAGCTCTGAGAGGAGAACTAAACGAAGCGGGTTGTATAGGGAGAATATTTGTTCTTTTTGTAGAGAGATATTATAATTGTTATATTTATTATTTTTAGTTTTAATATCTATCATTTTGCTTTTTTTATTATATATATTTATAAAATTAGTTTTATAATAACGGACGTTCTACTTATGTAAGCCTATTAATAATAAGACTTTGGATAATAGAGAAATAATGTCACGCATATATTAAATACAAGTATTATTAATATATATTTATGGAGGTGTAATATATTATTTATATACTGTATATTATTTTCTATATAGACTTATTATTATATTTATAAATTTATTTATAAAATGACTTATGAAACACATGGTGCAATCGAAATTTAACTTAAATTATAGTTATGTGAAAGATGCTCCTGCTCTATCATTCTGAAATTATGTGGCCCTACTTTGAGTCACTTTATATTATAGAAAAAATGTGGTCTAAAGAAATTAAGAAGTTAAATATAATCAATGATTTTTTAATTATATTATATAAAAAATAACGTAAAAAGAATCAGAGTTGTATTTTAGAATTATTTTGATCTTTTTGTGCCAAGCGGCGGGCTAGACATCTTAATATTTGACGTCGGGAGATAGGATATAACTAAATGTGTAGCAGGAGTAGTTATTATTCATTAATTATTTATAAATAATTTATTTATAAATTTTGTCATATTATTTAATTATTTATATTTAATTATTATTATTTATCATCTATATTTGAAAAAGGCCGTTCACCATGAAAAGAAATTAACTTTAGAGTAGAAACTACTACAAAATAAAATATTTACTTTCCATTTTATAATGACAAAATTTTTATAAAATTTTAATTAAGATCTTCATTTTCTACCACTTAAAATGAATTGATTTTGAAATTTTTGAAATGTTGTGGTTGTAGGATAAATATAGTTTGCTCTTGCGGCATGGGGTGATGTTATCATTTGTTCATTCATCTTATAATCCACTAGAGACAGGGTTACCGGGACTGTCCCCACACGCTAGAATAAAAAGCTTTTTGTAAACTTTCGAAGACACCGCTAGAAACTTGTATATATGATAGTTAGCGATTGCCAGAACCCGACTCCGAGACAGGCCCGTATTCAGAACAACAGGATCTGTCACAGATGGTCTCTTCGGCATATCCAGATCATGGTCTTTTCGGTCACATCATCACGTCAACACGTAATTTTTGTTCACACTTGTACGAAGTACGACCAGTTATTGGAGAATGCCGTACAGTCGTGTGAATTTACATAATATTATCGTGGCTGGAAGCTGCGCAGTAAAAGAAGATCTTTTGAGAGTTTATCCTAAACAAATCTTTTCACTATATACATGCGTCAAGATTAATGGAGACTATAGTCACTAAAAATTTTTTAATAATTTATCAAATGGTCAGTTAACTTTTGATATTAAGGATACTCAATACTACATCCGCTCATACATTTGATACACAATAATTGTATCAATTAATAAGTATAAGGCGTAATTTTTAATTTTTTTTAAGTTTTCTATTAATAAAAGAGTCCATGGCACTGTAGGCAATGGATTTCATTTATTAGAGAGGTGGATGGCAAAGGTTTAGAGTTGAATATATATATTATTATTTATTATATAAATGAGAATTAAGGATTCATTCTATGTCTTATTATTCTCCCATACCCCTCAGAATGACTTTTTAGCAACTCATATCAAACAATATCGTCCGATATTTCTTGAGTCCAATAGTTCAAAAAAATATCACGGAAATGAGAATTTGAGAAGTTGGATAAGAATCAAAAAAAAAGATAATAAGAAAGCAAGAAAAATTAAAACGGATAAAGAAATTAGGTATATATAGTCAAGAAAGACGAATTGGATGAAGTAACTCTTTGCTTATATAATAAAGAGAGCTCCTCAGATTTTGTGATCCCACGAAGTACCAGGATATAACACATAGTGATAAGTTTAGGCATCCGTTTGTAATAACAGTCAGTAATCCATATAACTAGTAAGTAAGGAAAATTTTAAATCTGTCCCGCAAAGGGAATCCTCAGTGGATTTATTCGTCACCTGATTCTGAAAAATACTTTTGCGAAAACAATTGTCAGCTCCTTCCCAGGTATTTCAATCAATTATACTACTGAATTAATACATATACTTAGCATAAATAAGCTCTGGTTGTACAGACAATAAATAGTTAAATGAATTGGTGTCTAAACTTTGTTTACTTTAGTGTAATAGCATTTAAAATTAAATTTTATTAAAAGAAGTTTTTCTATACTACCTAATTTTTTTTGGAAGGGGAGAGCCATAATCTTCTCTCTGAGCTTGACTTGTAGAGAGTAGGTAGATGGAGACACTAGACTTACTTAATCATCATACATTTCTAAAAGAAGAAGAGATACACGGCTTTTAAGCACACGCACACCTGGACTCCACGCCCCCAGGCAACAGGTATCTCGATATTTATGGCCTATTTTAGTTTTGTCTCT
Source organism: Trachelipus rathkii (assembly GCA_015478945.1). Taxonomy (NCBI): domain Eukaryota; kingdom Metazoa; phylum Arthropoda; class Malacostraca; order Isopoda; family Trachelipodidae; genus Trachelipus; species Trachelipus rathkii. The sequence goes on along the minus strand of JABUQX010029506.1, from coordinate 20,509 downwards.
TAGGTAAACATTTTTACTTACCAAGCGCAGGTTTATAGAGGGTAGTATATATTAATAATATGATCATATATTATAAACATCGTTAAAAACATTTACTTAGAATCAATTCATTCTATAACAAATATTTGATGATTATTTGTTTTAGATCAAATCAATAAAATCTTTTTATTCTTACAGTTTCGAGTTATTATGATTGATACAATTTTTATTTAATATTTATTTTTTGAAATATATATTATTTCTGTTATTCTTATTTTTTCTCATATAGGATATATAATGTATTAGTCATATTATGTTTCCGAACATGAGTGAGGTTATTATAACATTTACTGTATAGTACTACTACATGACTACCATTTTATGAATTATGTATTTTGGAGATATTAAATCAAAGTTTTCAATTTGTTTCTTAACAATATTTCTTATAATGATACCTTAGTTATATTGTATTCTTGTTTAAATTTTGAAGGAAGCAGAACCATAGGTGTAAGTCTGTATTGAGTGGTAATTTTTGTAACACAGAGGAAGAGAGTGAGTAGTCCCAAAAATCGCTGTTGCTGTCGAATTCTGAAATATGTGTTGCATACTTTACGTGGAATTTTAGAATAAATTGATCCAAGTTTTTATTTCTATTTATCAATTCATGAATATTTAAGTACAAGATTTAATGACCCAAAGAGCCAGCAATTCCAAAAGAAACAACCTATAAAAAGAAAGCTTCCACAGACTGTGCTAAAACAAGAGATTTATTATGTTTCCAAGTTTTTACAGCCCGAAAACGAAAGAATTCAGTGACTTACCTTAGGTTAATTCGTATGGTGGAAAACAACACTTATCTCCATTAATATTGTATATTTCGGGCCAGACAGTTGTGTGTCTATCTTCCAGTATTTTGACAAGGCTGTACACGTACGTGCGGGAAGTAAATAACGGGATACGTAAAAAAGTGCGTAAGACAGAGAGCAGAAGCTTGTTTTCTGTAGCGCATTATTTAATCATCTACCGGTAAAAGCTCTGCTGCGAGTGTTTGTCATTATTCGTGTAAAGCGGGACATCTATTTATAGTGTACTCTGAACAATCATGACCGACGGTAATGCATGAATTAATAAGGTGACTAGGGGTGGTAACCTGGAGATGGGAACTACAACTCCAATACCAAACCGGATTTCCGTCCACTTCCAACCTAATACAAACTAATTGCAGTCCAGTGTTGTCAATCCAGTCCAGGAAGATCAAAGAGCGACGCAGAGGTCCAACGGTAGTTACCGTGGATGCTGCCAGTCTTTTCAATCTTAATGTTGGCAACAGAAACACCAAAGCAAGAAAAATGACATATGAGATTATTAGATATCAATGTCATAGAAGAGAGAGAGAGGAACCAAGGAAGAAAATGATTCGCTTTAGGAAGTAAATGCTAGATGGGGCATCTGGTAGAAAACAATTGGTTCTTCGGGTATTTTTCGAGACCTATGAGGTTTTATGAGCAGTTTCTGTGCTGTTCAGTATCCGGGATAAACAGAAAGGACAATGGGTAGCCTTGAGTTTGGAGAGGGACCACCTCCAAGGTTCAACGTTGGAGGCTTACCATTAAAATTAAACACTGGGTTAGTACGTATATATATATATATAAGTCGTAAGTAACGACAATCAGCCGAATATATATTCGTAAAGTCCTCCCTAACATCTTGGCAGTGGTTTCTGCGAAACAACTGATGAAAGAAAGCTAATAACGGATATACAGCAAGAATTTACAAAAAGCGCAATGATGATAGAATAGTAAGGAATGTATGTGCTCACTTAGTTATGCGTTGAAGATATGTTTGAGGTATTGGCGTTCAATAAGAGCATTCCAGGTAAATGTTATAGGAGAGAGAGTAATAGTAAAGAAAATGTACACTATTAAGGTACTATAGAAAATTCTTAGAGATGATGTTGGGCCCGGAAAGTGGTCCAAGACGCAGAGTGGATAAGATGCATTATTGAGGAGTGGAAAGGTATAATCCAGGGTTCAGTAATTCTCTATGGGAACAGTTAGTAATCTATGAGTGGATATCAAGGTTAATAGAGGAACTAAGAAAAATAAGAATATCCACGGTTGAAGTAGTACGACTGAGCTAGATACTACAAATGTCCACCATCCCCACACCACATCGAATGGCTTTACCCACATATATATAATATATTGAAGGGAGTGTGTTGTTAGCAATGAACGAATGCAAAACAGTCAACACCAGCTTAGAAGCTGTAAATAACATCGGCAGAGAAACAAACAACAATATACTCGAAATTGCCAAACTACCAATTGCATCTGGTTAATAGACCACAACCGACGGACAAACAATATCAAATCCCATACAAACGAATTCCGAAGAGGTCAAGCGAGAAGAAGTCAAAATGGTTTCATCAATTTCCATCTGTAATCATTTATGCAAAAGAGAGGACATAATATGAGTGTAAATGATTTTGGAAATGGATACAAGCAATGTGATGGGTAATTGTGGTAACACGATGACACATCCAACACGAAGATGCTTAGTGGAAACAAAAACTTCGGTTGACTGTCTTACAAATCTGTAAAGAGGAGGTAGGACAGGAGATTTTGTAATGGTAGTAGACTCATATGGCGGAGGTCATTTATACCACGCCCCAATCTTGCGTAATAAAAGTGGCGCCTTTTGTCAAGCGAGAGGCACATTTAAGTAAGAGATGCCCACAAAGATGCTACTAGAAGATTCGTGGGAATTCGTCCGAGAGAGAAGTGCTTATGGCATGGAAAACACGGAGACCACCAGTAGGCCGAAATTGCAGCAAGATCGGCCACGCACAGAAGAGGGATACTCTCGTCAAGAGAATAATTAAAAAAAAAAAAAAAAAAAGATTAACACAACTGAGGGAGGGAATAATGAGATGGAGGAGATCCCTCTTCATCACGTCTCGCACTCGATTGGTCATCATGGTCATCGCCACAGGTTTTATCATGAAAAGCCCTCTCGTTACACGATCTTTATGTGATCTTATTTTGTGGCAGTCTTTACCCTAATCGAGATCGTTGTTACTAAATTAAGAGACACGTTATTTTCAGATATTGAGGCCGCAGGATGACCTCACGTCACATTGGGCACTAAATTACCCTACCATATGTTCACTATTACTATTATTTTACACATTTAATAACAGCGGTTTTGTTTCCACAGTAGCATTCTTTCATTGATGTGTCCTCGTTATACCACAATGCATACATTGTTGCCGATTCCAACATTCACTCATATTATGGCCTCTCTTTTTGCACTGATAACAGTATGTGATTGAGATGAGCCATTTTGCCTTCTTCGCATGATCTTCAATCGGATTCGTTTTGTTGGAGATATGTATTATTTGTTGTTCGTATCGAGAGTTGTGTTGATCTAATAATCCATTTAGATGCAATTAGAGGTTATTGCAATTCGTAAGTAGTATTGTTGTTGTTTTCATCTGGCGATAGGTTAACAGCTCTAAGCCTGGGGTTGCTGTTTAGCATACTGAGTCTGCTACACAACTCCTCATAAATTTATTATAATATGTTGAGGTAAAGCCTTCAGATTAGTGGAATAGTGGGGATGGTTGGACTTTGATAGTGATCTAGTCATATAGTCTATCTTCAAACCGTTATGATTTTCTTTTTCACTTAGTTTACTCATAAAACTTATGTCCACCATTAGATTTATCATAACTGGATTCCCCTATAGGAATTAATGAAGCCATGGGAATGTATTACCTCTACTCACCAATAATTGCATCTTCGCACTCATGGTTCTTGCACGTACTTTAGCTATCACACGTCTTCTATCAGGGGATTATTTTTTCTCGTACTCATGGTTTGCATTTTAACTTTTTTATTGGCTTTATGTTATCAGGAGTTTCCTTGAGAAGATGGGCTCTTTAGCGGCCAATCCCAACATCTCAACGCAATCAGGTGGACATCTTCCTCTCTTCTCTTTATTATCGGATTGCTTGTATTTATATTACTGCTTAGGTTAGGGTTTCCGTATTTATGAGCGTTTCTTCTATACACAGTTGTCGCGGAAACCACTGTCACAAGAGTTTGGGACTTTAATTGATCGAGTTAAGATATTAAGTAAGAATAGTACGAGCTGATGTGCTGCGACTATTATTATGGTAAGGTTTAAGGGTTAAGCCCCATATCTAGGCTTGAAACACCTTGGAGTGTCTTCCACAAATAAGGCTCTCATTGGCGCCTTCATGTGATCCGCGATACTGTAAACAGCAACAGAACTGCTCAATACCTAGGTTTAGTCGACAAAGATTACACTGGACCAATTGCTCTATATCCACGCTCTTGTGTTCCAATAGCAACTTTTCTCAAATGGAATACATCTTTCTTATGGTTTCTTAAATCCTACTTCCTTTGCAGATATCAATCAGTCATTTTTCCATTAGCTTGGGTGTTCTGTTGCACACTGATTGAAAAGAACTGAGCATACCCTTACAGGAACACATCATAAACCAGCTGAGACCTACACTGCAGGTACGCTATTGCATTTTATCACATAGTCGGAATCTCGAGAACAACACTGGACTGAGTACACTCAATAAGATAGATCTCTGGTGGATAAAGATCGCGCGACAGCGTAAATCGTTGGCTGCTGAGATGTTATCTTTCTCACCCATACTTAGTATTATTACGTTCACCTACATTAAAAATTCATATTAAGCAAAATATCCACCGTCTAGTAAGACTCGTAGACAGATTAGTGAGCGTATTGTGAGGCTCGATTAGAGGACAATACTCAGCAGTAGAGCCGGTAGTTTATTTACCTTTTATCACAAGAAACAATACTAAAGCTCTGCATATCCAAACTTTAAATGTGGTTAAGGTTTTTATCTTATAGTCCGCCTAACCACAATAGAACAAGACGTGCTCACCTTGATAAATCTGAGAAGAGCACACTAGCTTTTATACCTGAAAGGTACAGTTTCAGTAAGGAGGTGTTTATCCATATCACAGGGGCAACTGATAATCTTTATCGTTTCGGCGCGGTAATGAATATTTTTTCTCTTGTTATTTTAGCAACAGTTAGGGAAGTTTTTACTTTTTATAGGTTGTATTTCTTTTGGAATTGCTGAGGCTCTTAACTATATAAAAGACAATTAGTGGATGATTATCCGAAAAAATAAAAAAAAAAAAAAAAAAAAAAAAAACAGGAGTTTCCTATTAAAAGTACAAAACTTGGATCAATTTATTCTAAAATTCCACGTAAAGTATGCAACACGTATTTCAGAATTCGACAGCAACAGCGATTTTTGGGACTACTCACTCTCTTCCTCCGTGTTACAAAAATTACCACTCAATACAGACTTACACCTATGGTTCTGCTTCCTTGATAATTAAAGAAAGAAACAACTAAGGCATTTATTAAGAAAAAAAATTTTAAGAAACATCAATCACCAAAATCCAAAATTAATAGTTAATAAAATGAAATCATATATATATATATATATATGCATATA
>JABUQX010029506.1:0-10000 GCA_015478945.1 Trachelipus rathkii | reverse complement strand
TCAGTTTAGGTCTTAATTAGATTTGCAAATGATAAGAATTTAAAGAAGGAAAATAATACGGAGCACCCACCTGATAATCCCAATAAATAATAAGTGCGTCCAATCGTGAATTCGTTAACGTTACTATATCTTTCTATATATCTACGATGTAAATTGAAAATATCTCAACTTAAAACTAAAGTACTAGCTTCAGAGATATGATTATAAAAGCAGAAATTACCGAAAAATACTTTTTTTTATCTTTTCTATATATATATATATATATCTGATTATTATATAGAATTATGGATTAATGATTTCAAATAAATGAAGAAATATTTCAACAAATTACTTGAGCGGTATGGGGCTTAAGAGAGACAACGGTCCCCCTAACATCCCCCACACTAAAATTGAATCCCCCCCCCCTTAACAACGCAACCCAAGTTAATAAAGATCGAAAATTAACGGGTTATCTATATATCTATCTTATATATTATATATATATCTCTATATCTCCAGGTTATATATATGTGTATATAATTATATAATCAAAACGAAAATTCCAAAATTATATATATATTATATCTATATTATATCTGAGCCGAAGAGTATAATATATATAATATGCTTTTATTTTTATGTCGTTACAAAAACGACCTTTGTAAGCTTAAAATTAAGATGAAATATACAATGTTTTAATTAATGGTGTGAAGTAGAATCACCACTTATATATTCATCCTCCTCATTCATTATTTCTACCCAATTACGCAATGCTACTGTACGCTGATCTTTAGACAAGTGCCAATGAAGCTTTTTCATAGTGTCCCGGATACCATAGCGTAGTATTTTTTTGAACTCCTGGTCTACAGGTATTGGTATATTACAACAAGTACTACATCCAGGATTTGTTCTAATGGTTTGTTCTCTCGACACAAAAGGCGAGCTTTGGGCAGTTTCACAATAATCGCTGCCTTTCTGGGACGGAAAATTATAAGCATATGCAGAAGCAGATGTCTGCTGAGGTGGTGGAACGTATTGGGAATATTGGGAATAACTTGGTTCTGAATAATAACCAGAATATGCAGTATTACTATATGAAGATTGAGCCGGTTCTAACGATTTATCGAATTCCGGATAGGAAGTGGAAGGATAAGTAGAAGTGGAAGGATACGACGTTTCATAATTACTGTGACTAGTATGATAATTCGCATAGGTACTATCACTATAAGATTTATCGTATGAATAGGGTACCCATGATCTAGTTTTTGGCGTTTTAGATTTTACTTTTACTGTCGGAGCAATAAAACAATGCTGATATACATTCAACATGGCTTCCAAAAATTGTCTATTTGGGTGAAGCCCGTCGGAAAGCACTGGTGAGTTTAAAGTTAATGATTGCTCTTTATAATATTTTTCATGGGGAGTATCTTCACTAAATTGAGATTTCCCATGATGCTTATTCATGATTTCTTCGCCCTGAATTATCCTCTTATCAGGCCAATTATATTTGGCCGATATTAGAGTGTTAAATTTATCGAAACTGTATATCGCATGTCTTCTCATAACTTCAGGGTTAAGTATCGGGTCGCTAACACAAAAGTCAGCCTGCGATTCACCCCAATCACTAACAATCCTACTCTTATTGAAAGCGTATAGGTCTTGTATAGGAGGAATCATTAAGTAGGTTTTTGCCTTGGGGTTTGATTTTCGGACAAGTTCGGTTATTTTTGTCATGATAGAGGGTATTTCCTCTATATCTAAATCGAGTTTTGGTTCGAAAACGGAGGTTGTCTTCCCTGTTTCCTTGTTTACTAATTCTTTCTTCTGCCAGGCCATAGTAGTAAGGGCCCAGAGAAGTGCGTTGTCCACGTTAGCATTCATACTGGACTCCACTATGGCAGTGCATTGAGATAGTTGTCTGCCGGATTCAAAATTCACCCGGGTGTATAACCCATGTTTCCGGCGTAGATATACTTTATGTTTCCGGCGTAGATATACTTTATGGTTTCGGAAGAGATTTACTTCGAACGAACCCACTACAAGAAGTAGTGACATTATTGGAAAGAATATTTTTTTACTTTATTCAGGAATATTTTTATGGTGTATGTTATTAAGGGTAAAATGTGTTGATTACAGGGATAAGCTCAATCGATCTTATCTTCCAACACAACGATACCTGTCAACATAAAAATATATATATTAGTTTTTTCATATAAGTATTAGAAATGCTCCACATAAATTTCTTTGAATTTCCGTAGAAAAAACTAATAAAGAAAACACTCTACAGGTCATCCCTATTAAAACATAAGTGATTTTGAACTGAAGCCGAATCGTAGTCAATATAAGATGGTAAATATTAAAAAATATTAATATTTAATCGATATTTTATAGCCACTTGGCGTCATAAGTAAAGCAAGCATAGACTAGGTCTAGTCTATGTATCGTAAAACTGGATGAACTCTTTATAATAGGCATATTATAAATTATAACAACTGTTGTATATAGGTTAAGGCTCTTGTTTTTCCCTGACTGACAGGTTGATAGAATATCGGACTATATATATACAAAATGTTACCATGCTACACGATTTAAACCCTTCTCTTGTATGCATATATTCGCTTATGCAGAAATATACAGTATATCAATATATATATATTATTAAATCTAATTTAAATTGGTTTTAAATATAGTATAATATATATATATAATATATATTATATATATAAATTAGTATTATATATATATATAATATAATATAGTATATATATATATATACGTATATATGTATAATATATTATATATATATATATTATTAATATATATATATATATAGATATAATATTATAATATATATATATATATAATATATATATATATATATTATATATGCAACAAGTCTAAATTTAGGAGGCATTTTTCCAAATCCAATTGAAGAGAATGCCCTATAATCTGAAGATATCGGAAATATTTAATATTCTTACGAACAGATGAAAGCAATTCTTCTTCAAACTTTTAAAGCTTCACACTTATAAATTTGTTTATTTGTTGTCATTTTTTATATACTATATACTATATAATATATAACTATATTATTATAGATATATAAATATATAGTAGTATAGTGGATGAGTTTTGTGTTGAATATATATTATATATATATATATATATATAATATATTATATATATTATATTATATTATTATATATAATTTTTTGTGTGCTGTTTTCATTTTTGTCTTTCGAAGAGAATATTAACAAAGATTTTTAAAGGATTGTGTTTTGTTTAGCTATTTTTATTTATCTTATTATTTAGTTTTAAACTGTTTTTATATTAGTTTTTTTGTGTTTACTTGATTTCTTTTGTAAGCATGGTGTCGATATATATATATTGATTGCATCAAATATTTCCATGAAAACATTAAAAGTGAAATTGACGCTGCAAATTTTTTTCAAAAGTTTAATATTATTCCCTCAAGTAAAGTATGCAACAATATTTATTTTGTGTAAACATAAAGTGCTATGTGAAAAAAAATTCTAAGACTGGTTTTCCCCGAAATCAATTTTTTTAAAAGGAATTTTCAAAAAAAAATTTAAAATATTTATTTCAACATTTTTATTTTTATTATTCTACAACATTAAGGAAACTCTAAATGTGAGAAAAAACTATTAAATATAGATGTAACTTCAAATTTAAATTTTTCATGATTCATTAAAAAAAAAACTATTTTTGATTGGTTTTCCCCAATTTTACGGTATAGCTATATGATCTGATGTTATTAATCAGACCAATTAGATAAGTAATTAGCTGGGGTATAATTTAGTGAAAGTTTTTGCGATTAAAGTTTATTAAATATGCAAATGTTGATAGAAATTAAAATTCATCTTAAGAATCAACTAATGCAATGAAATTAATGAGAACTATATACAATAGAACCAAAGTTAATTTTGACTATTAATAATTAAGGCAATCTTGCCGGTTATATATATATCCGCGTATTTGATCTTATAACACGTCTGCCTCCAATGGCATTTAAATCACAATCCTGTCTGCGCGTGAAGCCCCTTTAAGGTGGCTCCACAAGCACTCTCTCAGATATCTATATCCCTTAACCCTAATAATGTTGCATTACATTGGCATTACCTGTGGCATTGTTAGCATTGTATGCCTCCAGTTTTTTTACCATGGTGTATTTCAAGGATTTTTGAGAGCTTCTTCCCCTACGTTATTGTAGGGGAAAAATGTCCCGCCCTCAATCTCCTTATTTTGCCATTGGTAAAAGACAACTGTTTATCGAGTCACGTTGGCACCTTGGAGATATTTCCAAACAAATCTGGCAACAGCAAATAGAGAGAGCTTCCATTTTGAGATAATTGCAATATCTATTATAAACCGAGCGACATGATAGTATATGCCTCCCTTAATTCTATTACAGACAATCCAAAGGATAGAGGAAGGAATCCAGAATTTTTGGATTCCATCGGAACCGGAAACTTTCCGAACCTTGGAAAAGTTTCCGACCGGAACCAGAACTTTTTGACTTCCGCTACACCTTACATATTCTACTTAAAACTTTCTGGCATTAATAAGTGGAGTCTCTCAGAAGTATCTTGGCAATCTTACATATCCAATTCTGCGAAGATCGTAAAGGAAACTTTAACCAAATTTGATAAATTTATACCAATAAAATTTATTAAGTAAAATAGGAATTATACTAATATACATAATGTTACCTTCTTTGGGCCATGTCCAGTAGTCATTTTTTCATAGCAAACCTCTAAGCCAAAGTCAGAGACAACTTCGGCAATGATTAACTCTCGACAAGATCGTTCAGTTAAACCCGGTAAACAATGACGGAACCATCCGACGTATTTCAGATGGATGATAGAACTATCTATCTATCTATTATCTATATCTATATATTACTAATATCTGATACGTATCTTGCCCGGAATATCGAATGCATAAACTTTCAAAACTTTACTGTTAATATATGCCGGGATGTAAATGTCTATACAGCCTACGTAGTGCGCACATGAATTTTGTTCATTCCTAGGGAATATGCAAAAATAGGGATCCATGATTGCACGAAAAACGGGATGTGATAACAGCAAAATCCGAGATATATTTGAAAATACACATCCGAATTACAATATATATCTGCTACAAAATTCCATCCAAGAAAAATTTCACATTTTTGTGACCAGTTAATAATTAAAAATAATAATAATAATAAAATAATATATTAATAATAATAATAATAAGAATAATAATAAAATAAGTATTATATATATATATATATATAATATATCTCTGTACAAATTTATTATCTCTCAATCTATATCTATGAGCTAGGGTGGACATAAAAAATCATAATGAATTAAAAAAATCTCTATTACCTAAAAATTTAAGGAAAAAAAATCATGTTTTTATTTTCATTTTAAATTAGAGATTTTTTTTTTTTTATAAGTTAGATTAATAATGTAATCCTAGCTATCCTAATTAATGATAAGTATATTCATTCTATATAATAAGTAAATTTCGGATCAATGTAGTTCAAGCAGGATGGCATTTTTTGGTATTTTTTAGATTTTTTTTTTTTAAAAATCAATTATTTATTATTATATTTTTTCCTATTTTTTCAGACTGTGATGTCACCGAGACACATTTTGTAAACTTTGCCAAAATTAATTTCGCGTGACGATACGAATCCAAAAAATCAAAAATATCCAAAAAATTCAGCAGTCATTTTTTAATAAAAAAATAAATAATAAGATTGACTGTCCTTTCACAGAGTTGTAGTAAAGTTATATGATAATATATATAATTTAAATAACTTATATGTACATCTCAATACACATATTATTTTATATTTTATAGTTTATATGAAATTTATACTATTGTAATAAACTTAATATTAATATTTAATAAAAAGCATTATTAACTAATTTTATAAAACAAAAATTAAAAATCATATATATATATATATATATAATATATATATATATATATATATATATTTAAAAAAAAAAAAAAAAAAAAAAAAAAAAAAAAAAAAAAAAAAAAAAAAACAAAAAAAAAAAAAAAAAATATACAAGAAAAAAAACAATAAACATTTGTTCTTAGAGGTATAAAGCTACCCGTTTCAGTGTGAAAATATTGTTTCATATTTAAAGTTTGTTCAAAAACTATAGAGTCGAGTCATTTTATCTATGATATTGTTCACAGATCTGCATCAAATTTACTAGAGTATGGTAATTTAAAGATAATAACTGCATCAGAATATCACAATTAACTGAAAGTTAATTTTAAAAAAACATTGGAAAAAAGTAGAAAGTCCGTATTTCCGGCCGGAACCGGAACTTCTAAAAATCGAGGTTCCTTTTGTTCGTAATCTATCTCTCTATATCTCACTATAATAGGAAGAAGATGGAATGAAAGTACTCGAGGAGTCATAAAATTACAATTACTAAAAATTTGAATTTTGAAATTTTTACTGATTCTTTGCACTGCATGTTTTTATTACATAACCTTGACCGTATTAACCTGTTAAAATGAAAAGATAGTAGATTGTTTACATATATTTTCTTTCTCTCACATTTTATTATATTTATTTTTTTCTGCTATTCAACTTTAATCAGCCTCCACCAAATGGCTAATATATTTTTATATTTTTCTTAATTCTCGCATTAAGAACTCCCATTTTTCAATATTTAAACCGTGTTATTAGTGAAGCGCAATACCTTATAAGGCCCCTGGTACCTTTGTTCTAGCCTCTGCCAAAATTATATTGTTTTTCTTACAAGATAGCTTTGTTTCCTTTCAAAATTTTTGAGGACGAACACGGATGTGTTCTTCAAGTGGCTTTTTCTGGTGCCAACGCAGGCAAAACAAAAAAAAAAACCAGTTTATATATATATAATGTTTATCATAAACATAGTTTTCTCCAGGTCCTCTGTGTCTACTAATCTTCCCGTTATATTCACGTTTTGGCCAAATAGCACCTATGAGAAGCTGTGATACATTTTTCGTGTAAAGGACCTTCTTATTTGCAAAAGCGGCAAAAGGTAAGGGATTATACCCATACGTGATGCAGACCTTGTCACTCAATCATGCAAACCACAGGCTTGGTCAATAGAACTCTATGCCTGTTTTCCAAATTTCCATTACAGCTTGGATTCCCGTTGTGCAAATATGTTCGGCACCAATCGTCTTACAGACCTCTTCAAACAGGTGAGCTTTAAAACATCCGCCATTGTCACTGAGGATTTTGTCCGGCACTCCAATTTGCAGTAAACAAATATTTATACCCCCAGCAAGGGGTCATCTTGAGTATGTCAATCTGCAACATTTCGAACTTATATGTAACTTCCCTGAATGTTCCATAGTTAGGACTAATGGTACGAGCACTTTTACTTATTTGACACTCATTACAGGCCCTCACTATATCTTTAATCCGGGCGTGCAACTTTTCAAAGACGAACTCAGACTTCACGCCTATCTCAGTTCTTTTTACTCCCAAATGACCTTGCAAGTGCAAGGTTCGTACAACTTCCGGTATGCAAGGTTCTGGTAAAATTACTCGTGAATAACCCAGTGATATACCTACATAAAGCTTCAGCATTTCTTTATTAAACCAAAATTTTTGTTCCACCATCTTTAATCCACTTTTCTCTCTGTTAGTGATCAATGATTTTATGAAAGTATCTTCCTTTTGTCTTTCGCTTATATTTTTGTTATCAATACTCTTTAAAAATCTATCTATAACTAACTTATTACGCTTATTACATTCAGATATCAGGTTTACAGTTATTTCTTCCAATAATTCCCAATTCTCTCTTTTATCAGCATTATCCCTTTCTCTTTCTACCTTTTCCCTTTCTCTATCTATCTTTTCCCTTTCATATCTGCTCAATAAATTCATTTCTAGGGCTACACGCGCTTCGTGTCCCATCTGCGGTTTTTTAAAGGTCTGCATGGTATGTTTACTATATATATCGCTTCTACAACTTCTCTTCTATTTTTTATTCCTTCCTTCATCTTCTCATAGTGAAAATTTAAGTATTATATTATTTATATCTTCTCTCTATCTGAAGTTTTCTTAGTTCAAGTTATCTTTTGATTTATTTAGTTATTACAGTACAAAGGATAGTAATTAATTTGAAAATAACATTATAGGAGCTTAGTAAATTAAGTTGACGGACTTGTTTTGCGTTTTGATTTAACACGTCATTGGTTTTGTTATATAATGTAATCAATTCTTTTATATGGGTAAATATAGTGATCTCACACCCCACCAAGAGGTATCCGAATTTATTAAATAGTTTTGTTAGTATTAATAAGTGTTTACCTATCTCAGCATATCTTCCCTCAGTAGGCGATTGGGTGGATGAATAGAAAGCATAAGGGTGGCTATCTTGATCATCCCCAAGAATCACTCCCGCCAATGCAGTTGTGGAGGCATTGATGAAAATTTTTATGGGGGTGGAAGTCCCTGGGTAAGCCAGCACACATGCGTTTCTTATGGCATTCTGAATAGCGTTAAAAGCCTTCTCCGACTTTTCATTCCACATTATTTTCTTTCTAGAGTACGATTTTCCCTTTAAATAGTCGGTTAATGGACTCATTAAATCGGCCAAGCACGGAAGCATGATTCTATAGAATGATAATTTCCCAATTAACCCTCTTATCTCTCTAATATTATGCGGTTTCTTATAAGTTAGGATCTCGACCACCTTCTCTGGGTTCGCTCTAACTCCTTCCGCATTTATTATGAAGCCTAAATATTCCAACTCAGAAACCCCAAATCTGCTCTTTTTTTCATTGACACTGATAAATAAATAATTTAATCTCTTTAAAACAGTTTCCACGAGCCTTTCATGCTCTTCAGCGGATAATTATCTGTGAATATTATACATATCTATATATTTATATATTAACTATAGCCTTTAAATGCTGCAGGTTGAATTTATGAAGCCATTGGCAAGGACGTATATATGAAACGTTCCTAAGTTGCTTGTAATTGCAAAGTACTTCTGGCTATCAGGATGCAAGGGCAAATTGTAGAAGCCGTTCGTCAAGTCAATTTTTGAAAAAGTACTTGCACCTTTTAGTGCGAAAAATGCACGAAATATTTGGAGACCGATGATGTTTACCTCTGTTCTTTTGTTCAGCTCTCTAAAATCTGTAACAAGTCTCACTTTACCTCCACCTTTATCTAAAACACTAAACGGTGCTGACCAAATGCACTGCACGACTTAAAACCCCTGCCTACTAATTTGATTATATTTTTAAATTCACAACTTTTTTGTTGCTTCATACAATTTGTTGTATCAAGGTATTCGACTTACCAGTTTAATTCGATGGCTAACTCTACTTTATCATTATAGTTAGTTTGTATGATGATAAGCACTCGCCAACAATCTTCTTAATATATTATTCCCTGTATGCGGGTAAGTATTAGTGTTCCCACTTTTTCCTATTCCCCCAAATTATCTGTACACTCCAGTTACACATCCCATTTCTCTTATCCCACATACTTATGTCCCCCGTATTTATCAAATATCTCATTCCATCTCTTTCGTTGTTTTATCTTTAATTAAGAATATTTAGTATTCATCTAATAATACAGTTTAAATAATAAATATAATCTGTGTTTTTTTAGAATTTATTCATAAATATTATCTTCAGTAAGAGTAAAATAAGAGAGACTTAAAGGACTAAAGCCATAGGTGAGTTTCTAGGAGGTCAATAGCAAAAAGTAATCATTGAGTGCATATTATTTTATAATAAGGATTTGAAAGGATATGTATAAATATAAAGGTATGTATGATTAGATATCGGATCAATTAATTAACATCGTTCTTAAAATCTATCCCAAACCCAAAATATTTCAAAAATATTAGAAATACCTAGTTATGTGGTGTCAAAGGCTGCTTTACATTCTGCTAATATAAAAATATTATGATATATGTGTATATATATAATTTTATTCAAACCTATGTCTAAATTTACATTAATATAA
>JABUQX010029505.1:0-35000 GCA_015478945.1 Trachelipus rathkii | reverse complement strand
GGCTATTGAAAAATATAGGCAATAAAAAAGCATATAAGGAGACTATAATGATATAGGCTTATAATTTCCTACAGCTATTAGCACATGCGGAACCTATAAATGTAAGAAACACACGGTCTTAGTGTCTACCCTAGGTTATTGGGGTACGGGAAGTCGATTGGTGTATATTAGAAGGGATTAGGATGCTTCTTCTATGAGTTTATTACCCACCCCTTTTCTAGCCTTTATTAGTCCCCTGACATGTCCTACGTTCATAGAAACATCCGAGTTTAAGTGTCTACTCCTAGGCTTATTTAGTGGTCGGGGGGTCGATTGATGGTATTAATTAGAAGGTGCTAGGAATGCTTCTTCTATTGGGCAGTTAATTACCTACCCCCCTTTTCTTAAGCCTTTTCTAGCATACATGCACCTACCGTCATAGAACACTGCCTAATAATGGTGTCATCACTTCACTAGGTATCTAAAGGTACGGGGAGATCGATGGTAATACAAGAGGTGGCTAGTTCGAGTTCCTGTCTATGACGTTTAGCTCTCCCCACCCCCTCTTGCTACCCTTCTAGTGCGATATATCGTATATGCCTGAATTTTTCCGATATTTGTATCGATTAGTACATATTCGACACTGATGAATCGAATTCTTGGTTTTACAACGGAATTCTGAAATCACTCCTAACAAGAGGTTAGTATTAGATATTTACCCTAACCCCCTCTAACCATTTCTGTTTTTGATATGAAGCGGAGGTCGGTGATTATGTCTAGTATGTTTTGAGTATGCCGGTCGATATGCCGCTATGGAGCATGAACGTTCAGCCAGCTTCGTTTATGATATCGCACAACAGCGATTTGTCTCGGTAGATGGCTACTTCGTAAAAAGCCGTATCAGTGAACGGGCAAGGGTAAGGGTTGTAGTTATGTCTCAACAAAATAAGATTTCCGTTTAAGTTACTTTGCTCCCGAACCCATAGTCAGCCACGGTGGTGGTGTGGTCCAGCGTGGATGTGTTTTTATAGGAGCAAGATAAGGACCAAGAATACTATGGGCTGGTAGCAGAAGAGAGGGGTGGTTGAGTTGCATTCGATAATGCTTCTTTCAAACGTGATGTATGTTCGTGTCCGTGGATGATGGTGCAACATGTTGATCAATGTTGGTAGAGCCGCCTGACGTCAAAGGGTTGGGGGTGGCACCCCCTTAAAGGTTTAAAAAAAGTGTGGACTTCAGAAAGCTGAAGAATTGGTGAGTGATTAGAGGGTAATAAATGAAATATAGAATGGTATGTTAAAGTCGATATCTGGGGTGAGACCATATGATCATAGCTCGCCGGGCTAGGTGGTAGCGGTGCCGTATGAATCATGTGGTCGCGCTGAGTCACTATTATGGTAGGGAACCAAATGATTGTTCTGAGAGTATATGTCATGTAGAGTTCATTTTTGAGCGGTTTCAGATTGCATAATCTGATTGGCTTCTACTTCTTGCACGAATGTCTACATCTTAGACATCATCCCCATAGAATTCCACTAGATGAAGGAGCGTGTAGTCTTGGTATTCTAGAAGAGTGAAGAGCTTCATTCTACCAGATATACATTTAACGAACTTTTCTAGCACTTCTAGCAATGACATGTTCTACGTCAAAAATTAGTGTCTACCCTATGTTTTGAGGTATGAGGATTCGATTGGTTGCTAGGATGATCCTTCTATGATTGACCCCCTTTAGGTCGCTTAGCCCCCCTTATTGATGTTTTGGCCTTGATATTTCGGGTCTTGGCCTTGATATTTTCGGCCTTGATAACCGTATCGAAGGCCTGAAAAATGACCTTTCATAAAAGTTCGTGAGGGAATTAAGTGAGATTAAGTCGAGAACATGTATGTATCTGGAGCAAGTACCTGTTGTAGAGAACTCTTAACATGAGGTCAGTAGGTAATTGCCCTTAACTTAAGTCCTAGTTATGTTACTGTCCATTTAATCGTCACACCTTACAACCTACCGACATACACACACACACACCGCTAGAGGCTACTCATATCAACACCAGAACCACACAACACGCAATCACCAGCTAGCGTGCGGAGGATATCGTCGTTGTACAATACAGCACACAAGCACACCCGATAGGTGCTACTTATACCATCAGAACAATTACGCAACGCCACCCAGTAGACATTTAAGCTCGACATACACTTAGTACAGCTACACCATTACAACCATAACACACACACCACACACACGTATGGATCATCAGATACATGAAATATACCACAACATAGCAACAAGCACCCATCAGACCGTACTACCCCACAACAATAGACAATTGTAACAAATTAGCTCATCTGACGTCCACAATAAGAAGCTTTCAACACTAAAATTCCTATAGACTCAATTACAACCATTACACTCACAACAATACCGAAACAACACAGCACCACACATTAGTATTGAGTAAAGAAGATCCAGAATAATAAACATAATCATAAAGATAACTCAATTCACAACTATTCTGCAATTATAGCACTTCCAGCTTTAGATGGCTCAATTTTTTGATCGCAACTACTAATCAGACTTGTTACGAATTCGCTACTCACACTTTCGAGATGCAATTTAACAATGCAACTTATGATGCAATCCAATTTTGATGAACTTCTCAGCTTTTAGGACAGACAATAAGTACTATAGAATACTAAATGGAGAATAAATACTACATATGATCTAAGAAAGGAGAGTTAAGAAGAAAGCATAAGAAACGCAAGAACACAGAAGTAAAAGAGCAAAGAAGAAGAAGAATAGAAGAAGAAGAAGATATAAGAAGTAAAGGGAAGGAAGGAAGAAGAAAAGAAGAAGAAAAAAAGATATCAATCAATGAACGCGAAGCATAATTGAGCGGAAGCGGAGCCGGACGGAGTTTGTGAATGCTGGAGTACAACTGAATTCTGGCTCCAGTTAAAATATTGAGTTCAATTGAGATGAGTTTATATCAAATTATATAATATAATACTTACTACAGTAAGATGACTACTACTTTATTAATAATCATAATAAAATTAAAAATATTCATCTATATTATAATTATAATAATTTATATATATACATATATTATATAATATATACTATATATATATAATTATACTATAAATATATATACATTATAGTAATTATATATAGTATATAATTATTATATAATATTATTATATATACAGTGATTTCCCCAAATAGATTCCGAATGTTTGGGTTTCGTAAACCCTCAGAAAATGAGTTCGGGGACCCCTTTGCAGTGGTGTCACTCAGCTTGGGAAAAAAAAGAAAATTTACAGAAGTAAGGGCAGAGAAAAAGATGAAGGAAGAAATTAGAAGTTTCGGAAAGAAATAGAACAAATGAATTCACTTGGAGTTAGCGTTAGGGCGGATAGCATTAGGGTGAAAAGCGTTAGGGTTAATTAAAATACATTCGAACATATTTAGTTGTGTTTAATATTGCTTGAAAAGGATAAGTAGAGTTTTTGAAGTATGGAAAACAACACCTTGGGAACGCGGAACAAAGCGCCAAACGACAGGGAATGGGAGCCGAACCCCAAAATCGTGGCTTTTTACCCTTCTTAAATGAAATTATAAAGGACTGTATAAGTTCACGAATTAATATACTAGAATCGTAGCCGTTAATACCGAACAAGCCATGTTCGACCAACACAACTACTACCACTAATATGTGTGAAGCAGCAAGCTCACATCCTCATCGATCACTCATCCCAACTACCGTAATAGAAACTGTACACTACAAAATCAGCGTATCTATAAAATACACTATAACACAACAGAAACTACATAAAGTGAGATTCTCTCTCCTTAGCCAAATTACACAATGATACTATCAATATGTTAAATTATGTACTAACTGAGAACTAGTACAATAAGCTTCCTAACAATTCGACACTCGACTGTTTAATGCTATGACCTATATACTAAAGAATCCCTGAATATACAGCATATAAAATGAATTATGATGTATGTGTATCATGCATGCATATCTGTATAATGTGTATTAGCTGGTAATATTTGCTAATCGAGTTAACGATAGGAGTCGCAAACTTAAATTGATTAAATTAGTCTTACATTTCTTTATTTCCATATCACTGAAAGGTAATGTATACATTTTAGAAAAAGACTGTTTCATTCACTCCAATTATCCTCTCCACTCCATAAATTTTCAAAGGAAAAGCGAGAATCAAAGTTAAAGTTAAGTTAATTTTCATTGATCGAATGGATCCAGTTTAATATTTTTCATAGTATTACAATATCAATAAGATATTTTTGAAACAAAAACATTGTATATTTGCAGAAAAAACATGTTTGTAGATTTATACTTTTCACGAAAACATTTTTACAATCTTTTATACATGATAAAAACTTTTATATTTTTTGATAAAATTTTTAAAAACATTGTTTTTTGACAAACAAGTTATTAATTCTACACGAAAAACATCGATTTATTATGAGACTAATGCAAACCATTAAAGCAGTTAACTCTACTATCATCAAACTAAGACTCCAGCGACGACTGACCCCACCCACCCCCACTGACACTCTAGTTTACATTACTGAACATTAAATGATAATAACATTATACTCATACTATAATAAATCAAATATTGATGTGCTCACCTACCTAATTTTTTCTCGTCTAATGCAATCAAACCTACGTACATTTGTATTTCACATTACCTTTATTCGAAACACTTTATTAAACACAAACACAAACTCTCACTCACTCATAATTTTTTAATTTGTAACATAAACGTTAAGGATGGTCTAGACTTTTTTCTACTATACTATAATAATAAAAAATATATATACTAATATATACATACAAAAAAAAAAATATACAAACATACAATAGATAATAATATACATATATATATCATATAAATAATATATTAGCTACATATAACGATAATATATATCAGAAATCTAATATTCATATAATATAACTAACTACCCATATACTATAACACCTCCTAACTCCTAAGGTCTATTACTCATTATTATATTATAAACAGTCAACATATTAAAAATTTCCACTCACTTAACACAGTAAAACATAACTAACATCAGGATACAAAATAATCGTACATATTCACATTTTTCAATGGAATTGATCTTTAACATATCAATGTTAAATTCAATATACATTAAAATATGTAAATGTTTCCAAACAACGATTGATATCGATATCTCCTAACCTACAATACTGAATCATTGTAAAGTAAGACTACGAATAATGAATTACGCAACACACGACACACCACAATACACCACAACAACACACACACCACACACGAGAGAACTATGTGGCAAAACGTAAAAAGTTTTCACATTAATGAAGTGCTACATAGCATCACCTTAAACTACCGAAATTAAATGTAGATACAACGGCAAACAACTAACCCTACTTATACAAAGCACAGATAAACAGCTAACATTAACAACATTTATTACTCTAACAGCAGTACAAGTAAACCAAAAAGATACAAAAATCAGTAACCTAATTCACACTTTTTTCATGCATGTCTTATCACTACAATCATTACCTAATGGTTAATTTTATACCTGATAAGATATGTAAATGTTAACAAATTTCTTTACGACCTCCTTATTAGAAAATCTGTTTAATGAACTAAGAATAATAGACAAGACAAACTAAGACTCAACATCCCTGCCTTTAGTCAGCGCGGTAACTAACTACAAACTAATAACGACTAAAAGTTGATCTACCACAAATAAATGTCAACACCCCAAAAAAAAACGAAGTATATGTTACACACGTAACATAATGATATTTAGTTACATTAATAAAGCCATACATCAGCAAACACTTGACTCAAAATGATTACATAAACACGTGACAAATTAACATACATTTACAACTACTTGAACACGAACTACAAACTGTATTAGCAACCCAATTAGCAAAGAATCAACGATGTCCAATACTACCTTTTAAGTCAGTAAAGAGGCCTACCATTGAATCAATTACCAATTCAAAAACGTTAAATATTCAACTTTTCCTAACACCGTTGAAGGATAAATCCAGTACTATTAATTTTAACAATGGCGTTATTTTTATGACTTTATCAAAAGCCTTGACATACGAATGGGAATTAGTCATACGGACTAACGAATAAAATAGACTAACGTACGCAAAGTTGTTACGCAATTAACATAGTAATACATTTAACAAAATCATTTTAAGACAAGAGACAACATACTTCTTACACACGTTCAAATAAAACGAAATATGGCTTATAATAAGTATAAGGACCTGTTAGGAAAAATATCTCATTTGAAAAAGATGGAACTTTGCTAATGTTAAAAGTTTATTCGTGTTTATTTCATTCAATTAAGTGTTGTATTATTATATTTTGTTCAGGTGCATTGCTATGTTGGTTATGGTATGTAAAAAACACTTGTTTACGTTAAATATTGTATCATGTGTATGTGGTGCGTGCGGAGGAAGTGATCGTGGTGTGTGTGTGTGTGTTTGTGTTTGTTGTTGCATTTATTGTAGTTCATAACAATAGTTAGGTTAGGATACATTAAATCTTGTTAAATAATTACTATGTTAATGTAAATTAACATTGTATGTTAAAGTATGCATGAAAGAAGTGTGAATAGGTTACGTTTTTGTATGCTAGTTTGGTAACTTATGCTTGCTTAAGTATGGACAAATTTGTTAATGTTAGCCTGTTTATTCGTGCTTTAAAGTATGTTAGGTTTGCACGTTGTACATATTATTCTTAAGTTAGTTGATGCATGTAGCGTTTATTAATGTGAAAACTTGTTACGTTGCAATATTCCTCTGTGTGTGTGTGTGTGTGTGTGTGTGTGTGGTGTCGTGTGTGTGTGTGTGTGTGTGATGAACTGATGTGTGTGTCGTGAGCCTGTGTCGTGCGTGTAATGCCGACTTAATATTCTTGTTTATTACAATCGTCTAGGTTAGGAACGATTAATCTTGTAGTTAAATATTACTATGTTAATGTAAATTAACATTGATATGTTAAACACATGCATGAAAAAATGTGAATAGGTTACGTATTTTGTATGCTATGTTAAGTTAACTTTTACTGTTGTTAAGTAATGAACTTTGTTAATGTTTAGACTGTTTATTATATATATATAATATTATATCACCATCTAGAAACTACAAATTATACCTACTATACTAATATATATCAACGATCCTCAAATGTCACTTAATAATATATCATATATATAATATATATATTATATATAATATATATATATATTATATTAATATAATATTAGTAATAATAAAAGGCTTACAACAGGTCTCTTAAGTGTTTACAAATTAAAATATATTTTTTAAGTCTAAGTTTGTTTTAAAAAGTTTTTAGAAAAAGGGTAATGTGAAATACAAATGTAGATGATTGAACAGAAAAAAAATAGCGTTGACATTATATTTTTATTAATAGTATGTAATTGGGTTTAAAGGCCCCCAGGTTTAAAGCCCAGAAAACAGAAGCTGCGAACAGTCATGGCACAAGGCCTTGATTTCTACTATTCGAGTCTCGACATGCTCGGGATATCTATGCGTCTGTGTGGGGTCCTGAGTGCTGTTTGCTGGTTCAATCCGGTATATTATCCTTTGATATATTTCCTTTCATCGTTCTCACAGTCAGTGGATCTTTCGTTGACGAAAATTGTACAACTTCTTTATTCAGAAGACTAATGTATATTTTATTCTAAAAATGGTTTTTTCCAAAATGATAAATTGCTATTTTATAGCAGAGAAGATATAATTCTTTTTTTTTATTCTCCTTTTTTCTTCGCACGAATTTGAGATAGGTTTTTTTGTGTATTGTTTTTACTAATATGTTCTTTATTTTGAGTCATATTTTATTTAGTACTTTTACTATGTCAAATAAAGAGTATAATATTATAACAGAAAATATAATAAAATATTTTCAACTACTCTGTAACTTTAACTTTATCTCCAAACTTTACTTATAACTCCTAACCCCTTTTAACCTTTACTTTGGTAATGAAAAGCCTTTTCCCTTTTAAATATAGCGACTCGACTCCCTCAAGTTTTTTGAAACATTAATAAATGTGTTACCGTTCTGTGTTAATTAACTTACCTTTGATATACTAAATATGCTTACACAAATATGCACTCATAACAGGCACCGTATGGACCATGAGCGACAATAGGCCATATAGCGACTTTATGCGTAGTAGGTGTAACTTCCCTCAGATTTTTTTTCTTATAAATCAATACATTAAACCAAGTTCCCCCCGAGTGCCAAGTTTCTTTGACATGTGAATCTCTACCCCTCTGTGTACCAGATAAATATGCATGGTTATTGTGTGTTGATTGTTTAAGACGAAACCAACCCTAAGTTCTCTCCGCCTCCCTCTTAAAAAGTTTATACTTTAATAGTTAATATGCATTACATTTTAGACGATCATATCAATTCGTTTTATAATAACATTAATAGCCCCACATATTTGGTCGGTTTGATATTTCGTATTTCAGAGAAGATGCGAGCATATACTACTCTAAATGTCCATCTCTATATATATCTTTTAATATCTATATAATCCTTCTTCAATCATGTGGATTTTATATTTCTGGCCTGCCCCAGATAAAATATATGTCTGGTGTTTTTTGGTTCCGGCTCATGTCCAAATGGAAGGATCTCTCTCTCATCTCCTCTCTCTCTGTGACTCCGCTGCAGATCTTCTTCTCTCTCTCTTCTAGCGCGTGCTTTATTATCGATCTACTCCTACTCGTGTCTATTGCTATTTTCTCTTACATCTTCCCCACATCTTAATAAACTCGTCTTCTTCTTCTCATCTCTAACTCTTCTCACTCCACTCTCATTCTCTTTATACTTACTTCATCTGCTCTCGTACTAAGCCATATTCATACTCTCATCTCTATATTTACCTCTCACTGCGTCATCCGATCGTCCCCTCTCTTGACTCTCTTCGGTCCCTCTCGTCTATCCCTCTCGAATATCATCTTCCATATGATCATTACTCTTTTCCTATTTCTCTTTACTCTGAATATTCATATTATTCCTTTCTCTTCTCCATTTCCCTTCTCTTTTACCTGCCTTTGGTATCCCCTGTTACTTTCTCTCTTCTTTCCTCATCTCGGTCTCGTCGTTCTCATTCTACTAATGGCGTGCTCGTTCCCGAACTTATCTCTCTTTTCTTTGAGTAATGGAGATCGACCAAGATATTATATATTATGTTTCATATCTTCAATATACATTGCTTACAATAGAGATCTGGAGTTATGTATTTTGATTAGGAATGCCTTCAGTAGTTATATTTGTCAGTACGTAAACCCCGCTCAATGTACATTGCTAACACTGATAGGTGAGGGGTTGTACTAAACCTTGTTGGAGCACATTTAACGTAATTATTCATTACTGAAGTAGATTTTCCTATTCACCAAGACTCTTCTTGAAAATGATGGTATAAAGTCTAAGGGTTTATTTCGTTAATTTAGTATATGTTATACAACTAATATTTTAATGCTATATATCACATATCACTTTACCAATCCCTTCTACCGGATACGATTTTGAGCGTCACTCTCTATATTTATTTACTATTGCTATCATATAGCAACGGAAATAGTGAATTTTCTGAACTCTCGCAGTCACATCCTCCTACCTAGTAGATGAGGACTTTACGTAGCTGATACTCTCACTTAATACATACCTCAGCTGTCCCTCTCCAATGATTTTCATAATACTGTAGTCCAACTTGGAGCACACATGGCTATTGACTCTCGAACTGGCACCAACTCACAAGACTACCGCAGCACCCTCACCCGACCCGCATGGACAGGCCTCATATCGGCCCTCCAGTAACTCGCGCTATTATGATCCTCTATTCCATTTCTCGTATCCCAGATCTCCTTTGTACCTCCTCTCTCTTCGCTTCTTCTCCTTTGTCTTTTGTTAAACTCTTCATCTTTATCTTTATATTTATTGGCGATCATCTCGAACTCTCGTTGCCGCCTCTTTTTTTTCCCCCGGGGAATTTTATCGCTAGAGAACAAAGGCCATGAGTCCGATCGGAGGCCGGCTGAGGGCGCGATCAAAGGAATAGAGTATCAAAGGCTCGCGAGGCGGACTCCCGCCGCCAGAGTTCGCGGATCGAAGCTGAGCATCCCAAGCCAGAGATTGGAAGCAGGCGTGCCGCCACAAGATGAATTAATCTACAACTTAGAGATTTTAAACTGTTGACCAACACACATCCTAAGAAAGTCATTAAAATCTTTGTTGATTTGTTTGTTGTTTATTTGTTGTTTGTGTGTGTGAGTTTGTGAGGGGTGTAAGGAGGTGTGGAGGGGTGGAGGTAGATATAGTAAGTGTTTTTAATGGGTGTGTAGTTTTATAGTTGTGTAAATTATGGTTAGTGTTTTTTTGGTTTTATATTCAATTTAATTGTAATAATTAATAAAATATAATAAAAAAGCCGAATACATGTATTGATTTAAATTCAGAGCTTAGAATTGATAGTTTAGTAATTTTGCGCAGATAGATAAATTTATGGTATTTCGAAAATAGAGCTGTTGTGATGTGTAATTTCTTAATGGATGAAGAGGATAAGTTGTATATATATTAATCTAATTGTGTTGAGTTTATAGAGTTATCTATATATGGTGATTTGTGAGTAATGTATGTGTGTCATTATTAATAGTAGTAGATAACTATATTCGCAAGTATGTGCCGTAATATATATATATATATATATATACTATTTAATATATATATGTGGTATATATAAGTATGTATACGCCGGTGAGTGTTGAGCTTATATTTGCTTTAGGTTATTAATATAAAGTAAGTAAATTTTTTAATTTTGCTCATATATATACATATATAATAATATATTATATTGGTGTTGTATATATAATATATATAATAATAATATATATATTTAAGAACTACTTTTGTCGTAAGTTGAATTAATATCTTTACTTTACGCAGCAGGAAAGCCCTGGATCCTTTTTAGTATTATGGCCTTTAACGGTCACATTTCATTTAAATTTAATTACTAAAAATCTGTTGGATCTACAAATTAAAAAACATTTGTTTTAAAGACACTTTTTATCTTTACTGAAATTAAATTTTAAAAGGAAAGCTCTAATTTTCCGTTGCGAGCAAGTGGCTCGAGACGTGGTCAGTGGTTAGGACTTGGGAGGTTTCTCGTTTAAGGCTTGATGCGTACTCCACTCAGCTCTCCAGAGATAGTGTTTTCAGAGGTGAAATGTGTATGAGCTCTATTTTTTCTTGCATGGTGTGGTTTGGATGAAATATTTTGACTGTTTATCAGCGATATTTGATATTTGTGTTCTAAGGGACTCATAGAATACCATCTATCTTCACATATCAACACGGGATCTTGTATTTAAGCTTTGCGTCTTAATGAATATATAAATTGATCGTCGAAAAGGTATTCTCAATATGATATCGTCTAGATGAGTTCCAGTCTCACGAACTTTATGAAAGGGTCATTTTCAGCCTTGATACGTAATCAAGGGCCGAAATATCAAGGGCCAAAGACGAATATCAAGGCAAAAACATCAAAAGGGGGCTAAGCGACCTAAAGGGGGTCAATCGTAGAAGAAAGTAACAAATTCCTAAAACTTCTAAATCAACACCAAATCGAAATTCGCAGACCCTCTAAAAATAGGGTTAGACACTATATTAGGTGTTTCTATGACGTTAGGACCATTTCATTTTGCTAGACAGTTGTAGGGAAAAAGGGCGTTTTGGGTACTTTAACTGGTGGTGAAAGGTGAGGAATTTGCATAAACTATTTCTTTGATCATCTTAAATAATAAATTGTTGTATAACTCTGATCAGAGTGTAATCGTGCCCTGTGTACGGCTCTTAACATTATATCTTGGGTTAAAGCGCTGAATAATTTAATGGATGGGTGTTTCTCTCTATATGGATGTCAGGTTAGAGGCATGTATTGGTTGATTTATTGGACTTGTTCTGTGACAAGAAATCATTCATGGTTGTGACAACTTGACAACTTATCACTCGTCTTATAATTAGTAAGTTTATCTATTGCATAGGGGACATTGAAAAAATATACATACTTTGTGAAGTTGGAGCATTTCTATTATTTATCGTTTTTAGGTGTTTCGGTTTTGAAGTATGTGATCTTTGAATTTCCAAGTGTTTGAGGTGCTAACCTACTATTGACATCGCGCACGCCGGGTATCGAGGGGATAATATTTCGGTTTTCGCCAATGTTTAACTAACCAAGTTGAATGGTTCAATTTATTCTGTTTCAATTAACTTAAGACAAACTATATTATCAGTAATTGATTGCATACTTAAAGTCAGGTATAATATAAAGGGAAGTGTTGCGTAGTTTTGCTGGGCCCGCGGCACCGACAACGAGGGCTACCTCCAGCTATCCTCTCTCTAAATCTTATGGCTTCCCCTGCTTGACATATATTATTGAATCGATTCTGATGAATTATCTCAGATTGAGCAATGCTCTTAAAAGTTTGAAGGATTTGGCAAAATTTTTCGAAAGGTTTTTACTTATTGATGATCTCTGATGGAGTATTTAGATATGCTCTTTGTGCTTATGTATGAACAAGAATGAGGTGAAGTGATTCCAATTTAGTGACTCGAATTATCGCCTACGTGACCCCAGCAAATTAGAGACAAAGAAATCAGCTCATGTGTGTGGTGTTCTGTGGGAGGGGGCATGATTTATATGATAGTGCCACAGAAATTTTTTAGTGTAGGTGATAAAAGACGTAACGGATGTATCGTGTTTAATTTCTGAAGTTAAAGATAAATTATACACATATTCTAGGGCAGAGTTTTTTTCAATCTTTTGCAAAAGTTTTCTGATGAGGTATTTTGAGTATAGGGGCGGATAGAGGTATGTTGAAGCATTACAATCTACTGGATAATCGACGCATGTTATTATCTCGTTGCATATCTGGAAAGAAATACCGGCACCTCAGTTGAATTGAGCGTTTCAATATAGTATTGAGGATCATCATTAGGGTTGGTGTTTGTAATATTTGTCACAAAAATGTAATCTACATATCTAATCCATAACTATGGGTTCTCACATTAAAAGTGAGGTGCGCGGGTCCACACACAGTATCGATAGAAATATCTGTCCTCTTCGTATACACACATACTAATTATTAGGATCTAACACTGCAGCTGAGTGGGTGAGGTACAGTGAGTGAAGCTTCCTATCACTTCCGATATTATAATTGTTTGGGTTATAAGAGAGTTATTATTGGAAGATAGGTTTGGAGATGTTGAAAGTTAGTAATTATATAGGAAGAGGTGGCGTCGGAAAAATTGTTGTGGTTATCATTACTAATTTAAGAAGTTGAGTGCAGTGAATCGAACGGTCCCTGCACTGATGGCAGAATTAATTTTAATAATATATTGATTACTTTTTAATTGTTAGTTCAGTAAAATAATTTTTCTATTTTATTACATATTTGCTTATAATTTAAGAAGAACATTGAGAATATATGGTATATGCAATTAAACATGCGGTATAGCGTAGTAGACTAATCGTATTTCATATCAGGAAACAATGACGATGTGTTATAGAAGATAAAAATTTTGTTCGAACCAAATAAAAGAATTAGAAAAAGACAAAAATAATTCAACACAGTAATATAAAGGGGAATACGATCAGGTTGAACGGAATAAGATGCAGAAGGAGTTTTGGTCTCACCAACTTTCATATCATTCACATAACCACAAACACTTCTCAGCCACAAAATGTTAATATTACGGGGAAGGAGGTGAAAAAAGAGTTGGCATTTTCTTGCGAATAGCGACCCGTCCAATCATTTGCAAGCATTTATATTCAAAATTTCGTTAATTGTTGAGGAATTTATTTCATAAGAACTCTGGTATTTAGTGGGGTATTTGAAGGAAGAGGGCCAAAATGACGGTTGGATGGTGGCCTACTGTTCTGTTAGCAACTGCAATAACACAAGTGTTTATCAAAACATTGGAAACCACCCTCTATTAAAATCTCAAAAGAGGTACTAACCCTGGCAACTGGAGCTTACTGATGACTTCCACTATCATTAACGTATCCATATGCCAATGAGGCAATTCAATAGTTTCGAACGGATTCATTTAATTTATATATATTTTATATATAAAGTATATATATATATACTATATAAATATATCATAATATAATTATTATAAATATTATATATATATATATATATAGTATTATATATATATATTGGTGTCTGTGTGTTGTTGTTGTGTGTCTGTGGCATGTGTGTTGGTGGGTGGTGGTGTGGGGGTGTATGGTGTGTGATGTGTTGTGGTGGTCTGAGCTGCTGTGTGTAACAGCTGTTGTGAATTTTACCTAGATCCATTAAAATTTTTGCAGAAAAAATTCGCAATCTTATATTGTTCCAGGTTCGGAAACTCTGACCTTTAATCAGCAGAGGAACTGTTCGCCGTTATTGGCAAGCAAAGGTCAAAATCAGTCAAGGTCAGGAGGGAAAGCAATTGCAGAATCAGACCGTATTGATATGGAAACCAAAGAAAAGAAAACATAGATTGATAAACTTTTATAACCTTTATCCGGAAATTAAGCATTATTTAAATACAATAATGCCTTGTTAATAAAACATTAAATGAGAGGAAGAAGAGAGCAGAGAGAGACGGGATGAGCAAGAGAAGAGAGATGGAGCGAGTATTGGGAGAGAGAGAGAGAGATGAGAGAGATGAGAGAAAGAGAGAGACATAAGTAGGAGAGAATGAAGAGACGAGACGAGAGAGGAGAATCCCGTAAAAGAATAATAAATTTCAATAGGTAATTGAACTGCTGATCTCTAAAAGATTACGATAAAAAATTTCTTGTAAATCACTCACGACAATACTGTCTCTATTATTTTCTATGTACGAGGAGAAGAGGAGAGAGGAGGAGAAGACAAGAGAAGTAGAGGGAGAAGAAGAGAGGACGTAAGAGAGACGAGACGATAGAGATAGAGAGAGAGAGTTACTACTCGTTACACTGAGATAGAGGTCATAGAAGAGTCAAACCTTACATAGCAAAAAATAAAACCCATGATTATAAATTTGATTGACATTTTTTTTGTATTTGTACAAAATTATTTATTCAATCATACAATATTATAATGTGCAATATTATTTTTTTATGATTTCTCTAAAAAAATTTTAAAATCCTCTTATTGTCAAAATACTAACTGAGCTTCACGCTTTAATATACTATATATAAATATATATAATATATATATATTATAATTAATTTATATAATTATATATATATTTATATATAATATATATATTGATATATATATTATATATATATATATAGTAATATATATTAATATATTATATATAATAATGTTCCTTTTTATGTTGCAAAATATTCTTTATATTTAGGCACAGCCAAAAGTTACAACCATACACACACACACACATCCAAATACCCCCAACTCATCTTCTAACAAACGTACAGTGGTACCATTATGAGTAAATGATTTCATCAATAACTCACTTCATAACATTCACGGTGTA
The DNA here is from genome assembly GCA_015478945.1 of Trachelipus rathkii. NCBI lineage: Eukaryota > Metazoa > Arthropoda > Malacostraca > Isopoda > Trachelipodidae > Trachelipus > Trachelipus rathkii. Next base: position 19,397 of record JABUQX010029505.1, on the reverse strand, counting down.
AACCTCCTCTTTTTTTTTTTTTTTATCAAGACAAGCCGGCAAAATTTACTTTTAGCCTTATGTAATATATAGTATGTTATCTCTTTCTCGCTTCCCACCTTGACCTTTGTCACTGATCTTTCTCTCTCTCTCTCTCCTCATCTCTTCAGATATATTCTATATTATAGTATATTATACTATAATATATAATATAGAGTTATATTATATAATAATATATATATATTATATGATATTACTAATATATAATATATAATCTATATAAATATATAATTATATATATTATAATATATAATCATTATATATATATATATATATATAAATATAATATATATATAATATATACTAATTATATTATATTAATATTATATATATATAATATAAATATATATATATATATATATTATAATATAATTCTTATGCTAATCATATCTCAGATAGCAGGCAGGTAGTCTATAACTACAATTAGTAGTTTTTTTTATGTAACCTAACTAGTGATGGGTTCATTGCCCCTAATGCAGTCTTGATACAAAACCCCTTCTAAGATCCTAAACCAGGGCAGTTACATTCAAGCATTCAAAATCTATTTCAAAATATGTTATGCATGATATATATAGTATATATTAATAAATAATATAATATATATATGATATATATAATACTAATTATATATATATAATAATAATATAATATATCAATAATATATATATATATATAATATATTATATATATTATATATATATAAATATAGTAATATATATATATATATAAAGTATATATATAAATTATTAATACCTATATAATATAAACCCTCGTCGCATGGAGTTTGAGTCGCACTTCATACGAAAGGACGCTGGATTCAAATCCTCCCGTAACAGTTGGCAGTTTTGTCTTCCTGGGCAAAAGAATAAAACTCGACTCTCGAGCATTGGTTTGCGCTGGTGGCAAGCCGGCCTTTAAGCATCGATCTCTGTGGATCCCCCGTTTACCCCTTGCATATGGATAAAGCACAGTAAAAGACTATTATATATATTATATACGTATATATTATATATATATAATATAATATATATATATAATTATATATATATATTATCATATATATATATTATATATATATTATATAATATTATATAATAAAAAATAATGGAAATTAAAATAAAAAATATAAAAAAACGACCCAAACAAATTTCGCTGCTCCCACAAACTTTAACAACTTGAAATTCCATCTTTATAATCCATTTTCGATATAATCGAAAAAAAATGGTGAGAATTCATACAATAAAAGTAATATAATGTACGCTGATTTTTTTTTTTACATCATCGCTGGAGAGAGAAAGAAGAGAGAGAGGAGAGAGAAAGAGAAGAGTGAATAAGAAAGAGAGGAGAGAGAGAGAGACAAAGAGACTGAAGAGAGAGAGAGATTTTTTAATAACTATCAGATTTAAATATTTATAATATTCAATAAAACCATAAATTTTTAAACAAAAATAGTAGTTTTCCTGCAAACATCGTATTATTGTCATCCGTTACAAAGAATGAGTTATGCAAACCACATCTTTTAAAATTTACTCACATCCGGATAATAAAATCTTCTCATCCTCGCTCACGACGAAGTGTCAACTGTATTACAAACACGAACATTACAAAAGAATACTTTATAAATAAAATTTATAACTATTATATTTATTCTTTACATGTCCATTAAAATCATAGGAATCGTTCTTAATGCACCTACCTTTGTTTAAGCGCTCCGCCCAATCAGTGAAAACCTTTCCGGGCATGTATATTAATCCATTTTATTTTATTTTACTTTATACTAATTTCTACCATGCGGTTTGAAACGAAATTTAAAAATAAAATTTTAATTTTGTCACAATATACATTAAGATTCAACTTAACGGATATTAAATATTATAGATAATATTCTGTATCAATATATATATAATTATATAAAATAAATAATATAAATATATTATATATATATATAATATATATAATATTATATTACTATATAATATATATATATATATATACCGAGTATATAAAAATACTAATATATTATTTTATATAAACTATTTAAGTAGTTATTCTATTTTTTCAAAAAGTCTTTACAAGTAAAAAAAATAAAGTTCATCTAATGTTCTGTATCAAATTTTTAAAGAATTGTTTTAAATAAAATTCCTTCTGTATAAAAGACTATAATAATATATTATAATATACTATCTATAAATACTATTTATTCAAAAATCTAATAAAAATATTATTATTATACTATATATATATATATATCTATAGCAAACTTTCTCTCAAACATCATTGCTCGGAAGACTACTTAGCAATCAAGTTGAGAAAATTTTTATATTTCTTTTAATTTATCTTCGGCAACCAGAATTATTATAGCAATGTCTAATGTTTCTATCTTCATCTTCTCACTACATTAAAGTATAAAGGTATGTGAAAATCCATTGAAAGGTTTAAATTTCAGAAGATTTATCACTATTATATATAGTTAATTTATATATTTATATATATATTATATATATTATATTGATTCAATATATATATATATATATAATAACTTATATATTATATATTATAATTATATATTATATTTTATATATATTAAATATTCCTAGTGTATTACTAATAGTATATATAGTATAAATAAATATAGTATATTAAATTTATATTCATCTTATTATATAATACTAGATATAAGTGATTTGGATATATATAATATTGTAAAAAGTTACCTATAAAAGTAATTGATCAATATGTTTTTTTTTTCATTAATAAATCATATTATTACCGATATTATCATATCAATTAGATAAAAGAATCGTAAGTCTTATAGTGGAAAGATAAAGAAAGACAAACTTAACTTAATATCACAATAAAATATTCAGAAATGGGAATCTTAAATTATTTCAATAAAAAAACAAACGCACACTCTAACCTATATTTAGTGCTGAACAACACTCGAAAAAAATTTCTCACAAAACACTAATAGTATCAATTTGAGCTTCTAGCTCATAAGAGCCTCTTACACAATTTATACCTATCACTCTCATTAAATTATTAAAAAAAAGGAACAATTTTTTACTAATTAATATACTTTCAATAACTCTCATAGGTAGAAGGGAAGGTAGAAATTGATTATTAGATACCAAACAGTTTGCAAATTCGATAGCGTTCTATAGTTAAATATAACCAATACTTTTTTTGTTTTAGGTTGCGTCTATGAATATCTATCTTCTGTGTTATAATAATAGGTAGTACTCTATATATATATAATAATAGTTTATATAATATATTGATATAATTAATATATTATATAATTATATATAATTACTAATATTTATTTGTATTGATGTAGTCATACGTTATAGATCAGATAAGTATGATTGAAATCATCTTATTGGTATATAGTGTTTAAAGGGTATTTAGTTTTAAATATCAGGAATAAAAAATCTATAGAGAAAACTATCTAACAAAGATATATTAATTTATAGGAAAATAATAGGGGGTAGCACAATGCTTCACTCAGAGTAAATAACTCTACGCAGATAAAAATAATATAAAAATCATATTATTATATTGATTATCCTCATCGTAAATCAATAGTGATATATTAGAAATATATTTTCAAAAGAATCTTTCTTATTATGCCAGATAAGAATATATGTATTATATATATCATACTTTAATACTACTACTTAATACTACTTTAATTACTACTTATACTACAATAACTACTTATACTTACTACTATACTAGTATCTACTGCCTATCAATACTTGTAATCATATCAATCATTACTAATCATAATTCTCTCTGTCTATGAAATATGATTCTGATCTTCTCCTTTACAGGAACATAACAATTAGAATAACACTTATTCTTTTAGCGAATAAATTACTTAAAAAAAATATAATGAAGTAGAAAATATAGAAGAAATGAGCAGATGAGAAGTGAAAGAATTGATAAAGTAATGAAATGGAAACTATCAAAAAAGTGAAAGATTTCAATTAAGACCTTGAAATGACTTTTATGATCCCTGTTATCAGAATCGCATAATATAATAATAAAGTTAATTATCCTAGAGTTAATTATGAGTGACACGTAAATATTCGTAATGAGCTATCATAACGAACACAGATATTTCTACTAACAATAAAAGTTACTATGTATTAGCAAGCATAAGTGAAGTACAAGTAGTGAAGTGTTGAGAAGAATAGAAGAGAATAAAAGAGATAACGAAAGAAGGAGTATTCTTCAAAATAATTTGACAGGTAGAATATATTTAATTTAATAAAATTCTATTATTATGGCGTAAGAATATCTGCAACATTTGTGTACGTAACTAGTTGCAAACTCCCATAACATACCCAAAAAGTTACTTTACCTTTTCCTTATCCTGAAATTGTTTAGTCTTATAATTTTTTACGTAGAGCATGATCACTAAATATTATCTTGCTTATATGCACGCGTTGTTTTAATTATGATTGCATAACCGTTATCAGATTAATTATATGGAAATTCTCTTATCATTTTTTAAACGCATTTTTTTCATATCAGATTTTTGCCGCTATGTTTGACTAAAATACGAACGACTGAAACTCGTAATTATAGTTCTAATTTCTACGTCGTAAGACAAACAAATCGCAAAAAACGAAAATGGCTTTTAATTTCAATAAAATAAGATAGTTACAGACAATTAATATGCAGGTAAGTATTGGTTTTCAAGAGTATCAAAATATGTGATAATGGGTATAGAGTAGTTAGCTCGGACAAGATCATAAGCAACCAAGCTCGATCAGATATCCTATGCGATCCGAGTTTCGATCAGACATTATACCTAGCAACCCGAGCTCGATAGACTTAGCAAACCCATAGTACTCATACAGACCTAGCATACACCTAACCCTTACTATATAAAATTTACGTTGCTGTTGCAGACTAAACTCTACTTCATTCAATCATTCGAGAAATAATCTGCCTCTGATATAAAATGTGAAACATCATTCTGGAAAAACTGGATTCACAGTTACTAAAATTTCAATTTAAAAAACCCTTCGACGTAGAAATTTCTAATAATTAATAATAAAATCGAACATATTTCCAATAAATTCCGATGGGGCTGAAGATGGTACGAAGACAATAAAATAATAATAATAGATCACACAAATAATAATAATAATAATAAGTAATCACACTCAATAAATGAATAATAAATAATGGAAATAATAACACACTAATATATATCTATAATGATATTAATACTTAATAGATACCATCAAAATAGAGAGATTTAAAAAAAACTAATAATAGAGTCAATAGACCATAAAATAAATACCCATGAAACATTACTGAATTAATTATTAATAATAATAATAATAATATAAATAATAATCAGGATAGATAATAATAATAATAATAATAAATAATAAAAAATAACGATAAAATTTAACACTAATAAAATAATCACTAATAAATTAAATTAAATAATAATAAGAATTAATAATAATAATTTATTGATAAATAATAAATGGAAAAATAATAATAAATTAAATAATAATAAAAATATAAACAATAATAATAAATAACTAATAATACATAAGTGAATAAATAACTAATTAAATAATAAATAAAAATAATAATAACTCTAAAAAGGATAATAAAGTAATTAATAATAATAGAAGTTCGATAAATAATAATAATATAGTATACTAGTTATATATTATTATTTAAATATATATATATTAATATCTATATCTATATCTATACTTACTTACTTACTTATCTCTCTCTCTCTCTCTATACTCACTCTATTCATATCTTACTCTCTATCTCTATCTCTTCTCTATACTATCTCTACTCCTCTACTCTCTTCATATATATTACTATCATCTCATAACTACATCTCATTCACTCACCATCTCTATTCTTATACTCTACTCTCTCTCTCTCTATATCTTACATACTTCACTACTTACTCTCTCTTATACCTAAATGAAAAGGACTTCCATATAACCCTAAATAGAGATCTCTTTCAAACATCTAAACTATTTAATAATATTAAATAAGTACTCAAATAAGGATGCAATACTGTATATAAGTATATATATTTAACTTATTGATAATTTCACAATATTCATAACACGGACATAACCACACACCTCAACATAACTCAATTTTACGTTATATTTAATTTAAATATATATAATAATATATTATATTAAATAATTAATATATAATATTTAGATATATTATATATTATATAATATATTGTATAATTATGTAATATATTAATATATATATAATATATATAAATATATATATAAATATATATAATATATTATATATACTATATAATATATATTATATATTATAATATAAATATATATATTATTATATTATATTTAAATTATATATATTATATATTATATAATTATATATATATTATAATATATATATATATATATATATATATCATATATATATATATAGATATATAATATATATTTAATATATATTTTAACTTATTATTTTTTACCATTCTCACCCTACTAAACCAAACTCTATATATTCTTGAGAAGCTATAACCATATCACTACTCTGAACCAGACATACTCATTACTCACACGTATCATACTCATCCAAAAGTAAACTTAAGTCGCTTAAGAATATTCCCAGATTTCTCTGAGCAGAGATGTCGGTAGAAATGAGCTCAAGTCTATTATCACGATAAAATATTTCTAGACCTACTTGTGTTACAATAAATAGATGCAGATTTAAAGAAATGCTCGTGAGATATAAGGTAGTTATGTTCTTTTGAAGTGATAATATAACAATAAAATTTATTCTCTCACATGAGTTTTGAAGATCTATTAGAGACAGTCACATAAGTTGTGCAATTTAGAATTGCAAAAAAATGAATTTAAAGAAGATTTTTGAATACATATAGATATGGTATTCAAAGTGAGTGTTAAGTATATTTATTTAGTGTTGTTTACGTCTTAAATAAGTGTGCAAAAATATTCACCGCAAAGAAACGGAAAAAAAAAACCCAGAAATGTAAGAGAAGAGTGATGTGAATAGATAGTGAATTTTTGGAATAGATGAATGAGTGTAAGTATAGTTGATGATACAAATACAGTAAATTTGATATAAAGTGTCGAGAAACTTCATAAGCAACATTGACAAAGAAAATTCTAGTATTGTGCAAAAATTGAAGATCCTACTAAATTAACTCCATCTCAACAGTAAACCTCAAGTTATGATGATGGAATTCTATCTTCTTCATTACCAGTGTAATTACCATCATTACCATTAGTAAAATGCTTGTTCTTACACCATCTATTGTATTTTGCTATACAATCTGGTCAGTGTGCCCATAAATTGCCTTTTTTTGCAAAGACTTTTAATATAATATACAGTACATGACAATATAACACAATATAACATTCTTCTGTCTGCAATTTTTTTGAGAAAAAAAATAAATAAATAAATAAATTTGAATTTTTTAACCACAAATTTAAATATTTCTCAAGAACGCATTGTACAACTTCATTAATTTACTTCTGATTTTAAAAAAGGCGAGTAAGGAATGTGGCGAAGACAATGTTCTTTTTCCGTAAAGAGTAATGTAAATATTTTTAATGAGTAATTTTATTAGTGGTAACTTGAATAAATAAATAAATAAATAAATAAATACTAAATTCTTTAACCTTTTACGTTTTCGAATGAAGAGTTATTGCAATTACTAACGTGCCACCACTTTGATAATACAAATATTAATTTACTAATATTGTGAAAATAATGCAAGTACTATATCAAAACTAATTTACTAAATAATTAGCAAGTGCCGAAATCCGAAACTATATTTAGTTCAAAATTTCTTTCAAACATATATTTTTATTTTTGCTTTAACTTAAGGATCAATTTCTCCCTAAAAAAAATCCACTTGATAAAAATCCACTTATTCACACACATCACGACACATATATATATATATATATATACTATATTATAATAGTAATATGATATTGACAGATAATCAACTATATAATTATAGGTATAATAATAATAAAATTATAATTATTGAACTATAATATAATTATATTTTTAAATATATAGATATATCATAGTATATAATAAATATTTTATACTCGATTATATATTAAAATATAATAATTTATCTAAGGATCCTTTTTTTAAACCATATATAATAGGCTCGCCGAGTAATTTGTCTTACTTAGGGCGATTTGTCCTCCATTAACCTTTTTCTCCTGACCACTTAAATATGTGGAAAAATAATAATGAAAAGCATTCTTTTACAAAATAAAAAAATGGAATTAGTGATCTAGTCAATTATTTTTATGATCATATGTTTGTAGAAATCTGGCTAGAATTCGTATAAGTGTGTAATAAATGGCGCTTTTGATACAATTAGTGGATACTTTCCTATTTTTCTTATAATATTCTGTCCTTTGTATTTATTTCGTGAGTTACATAGACCACCTTTCTTGAATCGTAGGTGACGTAGGAATGTTTTCTATCACACAACAGCTGTTAAGTAGGGTGGGTGTTCTGAGGGGCCTCAACAAGAACCACTTCTACACACACTTCAGTTGTTTTCCTCTACCATACTACCGTATGGTCCTAAGCATCCGACTATTGGTATCACTCTCTTATATTACTTTAGCTTTTAACAATGGGAGTGGATGCTGCTCTTTCTTAGAGGGTTCAGGTCAATATTATCCTTACTCCTTTGAGGATTGAGAACGTGTGCACTCTTTTCTTTTTCGACTAAAGTGTGTGTGACCTTATATCCTTTTTCCAGCTCATTAATGATCACCTGCACTTATAGCTTCCATGTGCTCACAATTCACTTTATTTTTGATCTTATACGAGAAGATATAAAGACGAGAACATTTCTTTCGTATTTTTCCACACATGTAGCCCCTCTTGAAATAAGTAGTAGGTGGAATCAGATCAGGATACTGTGCGTAAATCAATTTTTTGTAATTAATTAAGTTAATATTTGAGCAACACACACATAACACACACTGAATACATATTCTTGTAATAATAATTTAAGAGGTGTATGTGGGTTGTTTACCTTGTTTTTTTTGTATCCCAAACTTTTAATACGACGAGTATTTAGGAACTCATTGTCGGAAAATAATTAGATTAAGGATTGGTTTTTGTCCACCAGCTCATGGCGATAACAATGACACTTCTTGCCGTATGGCTTATAACACGCAACCAGGCTTATATACTATATAAGCCTTTTCTTATTATTAGTATTATTTCAATTATAATTATATATATAGTTATGTTATATATCCGTATATATATATATATCTTTATTAATTAATATTATCTTATATTATTATATAATATAGTAAATAATATATAATAATATCCGTCATATAACATAATTATTGTTGTTGGTGTTCGGCTGTGCTCGTGATTGGCTTTATGTAGTTTAGCGAGTGTAGTTGTGGTGGTGGAGTCTGGAAGTTTCGTTCAAGTATTCGTTCATAAGTATGGATATTAGTGTTGTCTGACTTTAGAGAGTGGGACAACAAACAAACTCCCGACTGAGCTAATATCAAATAAGGCGTATTAAAGTAACAATTCACCTACTTGTGTGAGGTAACGTGACACTTACTCTAGTCAAATTTCATATTACATTTGACTATGTTAGTGAGAATAGAGGACACAGAGAATTGAGAGTCGAGATAAACCTTCTTCATTCGAAAAATATACGTAGAAGACTACAAAATGACTCAGAGGAGACTTAAAGAAGTTTATGACTTCCAAAAAATCAAAGCACCTTCAGCGCTCGTTCATAAACGGTTTTGCCAACGGAATGAGTGGGTAACGGAATGACTCCATAGGGTTTCCTAACTGGCCATTATATGTCGCAAAGGGTTAATGACTCTGTAAAGTTCCCTGCAATATAGGTTTTAATAGGGACTAAGACTTCAATGTGCTTCTGCTATTCCAAGGGCTACAACCTATAAAGCTCCTGCAGTTCCAAGGGTTACGACTTAAAGAGCTTCTGCGACTCTCAGGGCTCCAAGGGGAGTTCGCAAGGAAATAACGAACCAAACGTAACAATAGATTTCAACCAATTTGCACGCTTTGATGGGAGAATGATTGGAGATTTCAGAGGGATATAGTTGACATAAGGATGTGAAGAAAACTAACTCGACTGTTTTATATGAGACCAGCAAATTTCATAGAACAAGATGTAGTATGTTATGGGGATGTAGAACGCGATAAGATATAGATATACTAGTACCTATGGGCAACGAAATCTGAGGATACATATGGAGGACAACATGCAAAGTAGAATTCGTTCATGACTAACACATCCTGGTTATTTCTATTAGACTGTATTTAAGACATAAAGGGAAAAATTATTTCAGCATAGACAAGACACGTAAACTGAGTAATAATAATTAGAATGGATACTACTTTTTATTATATCTATATATATATATATATATATATATATATACACAATATAAGTATGTATGTATGTATATTAACCAATATGTATATAGTATTAAATATATGTATATATACTTTATAGAGGTAAATATATATGAGAAGTAAAAGTATAGGTAATATATAAAAGAAGTAGTATAACGGTAATGATAATGAGTATTGAATAGACTACAATAAGATGATATATGGAAATGGTATTCATATATAAGTTATAGAAATTTGTTTTGACATTTCAGTATCACTGAAAAATTTCTGAACACACATGAAAGAACTGATCGTATCCCCACTTTACTATCCACTATATATAGTTATATGTTAGAGTTGTAAGTGATATATATAATGTAATAGGGATTGAAAGTAAGATAGGATTGAAGTAATATAAGAGGTGGTGAAATAGGTAGAATAAATTAATAATGGGATATATACTCAGTAGATATAAATGAGAAGTAATATGGTAGATATAGATATAGAGAAACAATGAAAACATTGAACAAAATTGAAAGGTTGTTCCAGCATTTTAAAATCGAAGAAGGAGATAAATTATCTATATATATAGATATAATGGAGATTATGTATGAAAGTAATATAAAATGATTAAGTATTAAAGAAAGATTAATATTATTAATCAGACTCATTATAAATCAGTATAATGCAAAAATTTAACAATACAGCTTTGGAAATAGGACGTCTGTACAAGGAAAACAAGAATGGATGTAAAGTATATGAATTGTAGTCTCATATGAAAAGGTTTAATTAGCCAGGGACAAGGAAATCATCATTTCCCGTCGAGATATCCAAAACCTAACAAATGTGCACGATCAGTTCCTCTGCGTAGCCTTTGAAATTTGTAGTGTTACCCACTCAGGAAGAAGTGAAAGATCACTTGCATCTCCTCTGATTCCGAACTTCTTTTAAAGAGAGAGAGAGAGAGAGAGAACGCAGAGAGTGAAGAGTAGAGGTGAAGAGAAGAGAGGAGAGAAGAGACGATGTAGGAGGTAGAAGAAGAGTGAGAGAGCGAGATGAGGAGGAACAGAGTAGGATTAAATGTGGTTAGTGGAATATCGAAAACACCTATTGATTTATAAAATTCAAATTCATTTCAAGGTTTTATAACAAAATTATAATTATATATATTATGTAATAACATTAATATTTATTGTGGCTATTGTACATGTAAATGATATATATGATTGAAGGTAAAATATACATATGTTTAGAGTTATTATATCATTATTTAATAGTATAGTAGAATTAATATAATGAAGGTAGTTTAATTTAATATTATATATATATATTATTATAGTATATCTAGTGATAGAGATAGGTTGATCATATATTAGATGCATAAATATAATAAGTAGTTTGCAAGCTAAGTAAACCTTTTTGGTATTTTTGGTATAGTGTGATAGTGTAAAGATGTATGCTTGGGTCAAAAACTTGGATTAACTTCAATTATGTTCTCTATTTTAGATGCGCGATGATTTTGCTATATATGGCCGAAATATTTTTCGTTTTCATACTATTGTCGGACTAAAGTTTTCCTGATCTCTCATCTTTTTAATAGAGAATGCTTGTCTCTAGGGTAAGGTGTTGAATTTCCTTCATCTTCAAAATTAGATTGAAAAAAATTGTAGAAAAGTATTCTTACGTCTGAAATATTCTGCTTTATCTTTTGCAAATTCAAGATTCGCGAATTGTTGCAGGACAGCTTTACAATTCTTTTATGATTGACCTTACACACTTAATGTGTCTTGTCTCGTAGTTTAATGGCGTGTAGTAAGATTATGTGTAAGAGTGTGTTATTAGTAGGAGTATGACACAGTTATATTACCTGGATGTCACATTGGTTGTCAATAAGCTCGTGTCACACTGTGAGAAGTTCTTTTGTTTGAATAGGAAGTTTTCTTTTCTTCGCTTTCACTTTCAATCGCGCAACTGATTTGTGGATCTATCAATCGAATATGTTATTGTGATATTAAGGTATGCACTTTTATAGATTAATATGTCGCTCATTTTAACAATGGCATCGTTACGCATCCATGCACTTTTGTATGTTGTTTATTTTTTGAGATATCATACGGTTAGTTCCGAGAAGGAATAGTGTCGATAGGTGTTGATGGGGCGATAGATTCGCAATAGGATTGAGTGGTATTCCCTTCGCGATGCAATTCAGAAATCTTAGGGAGAGACTAATATTTGCCGTAGTAGGAAAAGCTGCACAAGCATCTCTTTTCAAATTTGGACGTATATGCTCGTTAATGTAATACAGTCTCCGACCTTTTAGTTTGCTAAAATTAAATCAATATAGTAAGATAATACATGTAAAAAATCAGTATATGTTTAATGTGAAAAATATTTCATATTTTTTCTATTCACTCTCTCTCGCACGCAAGTTAGTTGGTGGATAGATTTCGGACATTTACCATGGGTGGCTTAACGTAATAGCATGCTAGGCACTTCAACGGCCTTAAACTCATACTACGTAGGGCTACGAATTCTATTAGTAATCTGGATTCAGCTTCGTGACTAGAAAATGAGGTTGCTTTCAAATAATATAAGTATACTTGGCACATTGTAGAACACACATGATAAATGGCAATTTTCGCACACGTTTTCCTGTAGCTGAGGGAACATGGACTAAGTTCTGAGAAATAACGGTCCGAATGATAGGAGGATGTATCGGACACTTGTAGACGTAAGAAGGAATGATAAGCTCAATAAATTGAAATGTCAGTCGCATAACAAGGATTGGAAGTAGATTGTAATATATGTCAGAGCTTCTTTTGGACTTTAGATATTAGCAGTAGGTATAGTAGTTTCAACACACTCTATATATATATATATATATATAATATATCACTAATTAATAAATTATGCACATCCATAAGCTTATATTTTTCTATCTAAAATAGCAATATACTTTGAAATAAAATAATAATTATGAACTATTTTATCTATATTTTCAATAGCTAAAAATATATATATTTCACTGAAGGCAAATTAATATAAACTTAGTAATCGGGTCACTTATTAATTATTAGAGTAATAGGTGTAATAAGTTTTTTTGATAATAAGTGTAGATTATTATCAACGTTGTCAAGGTCCCGGTCAAATTTTGAGGATGATTGAATGATGAAATCATGTAGCCAATGCGATTATGCTACGAAGGGGGTTAAGGGTTGAGAAGTACTGTTGCGCTTCGTACATGGCCATATTATTTTTTGTACAATTAGTTGTATATTGATAAGTGGTGCATAGCGATATGGATTTGATCCAAATCTATTGAGTGAGGTAGGATAATTCTAATGTCAAGGAAATTGTTTCGATGAGTTATAGGATGGATAAACAAACATTAAAATGGACACTAACAAATAAAATTGGACAAGAAATCCTATCTTCTAAGTGAACCTGTTAAGCGTCAGAGAAAGGTCGTGTGGAGACTTGACTCGACTAGGGCCTCAATACGTAGGAGCGGATCAAGGGGACATTGATGGTCTGGTCGTGCGTTATGCTTGCTGGCGGCCACCGGTGGGGAACACTCCACCGCGCAAGAAAACTTTTGCTCGATTTGCGAATTTTGGGGCGATTCTCTTTTCTGAGTGATGAAAGAGGCTCGGAAGGATTTCTCGAGTATGTTTTGAATGTAAATAGATACGAGTAGGACCCTAAATTATGGATGTCTATCTACCAGGAGGTCATATATGAAAGAAGAGTTAGGCATTAGAGAACCGGGCAGATTAGCCTCTTACAGCGCTTTACCTTCTACAAGCATCAATGCATTGCTTGCTTCTTGTCCGTTTTTAACAGGCCTAGTAAATGTCCGATCAATAATTTGGTTGCACCTCTATTAGACTTTGGTAGATCCGGTTTGGTATATGAGGAGAATGTCGGCCAACCAAGTAAATTCAAGGTGACGCCTTGATTTACTGTTTTCACCGACATCCTTTCTCATTCAATACCCAACCCTTCTGATTAATAATAACATAATGGAGGAAACGCGAAGAAGGAAAGGATTTGAACACAAGCTTGAGGATAAGGTAGAAAGAAATATATCATAAAAATGGAAAAGACACGTAAAAGCGTGGACCATAGTTGCTGATATGTGACAAATTCTGATAAATTTTCGTCGGGATTAGGTGCGTGCCTCTGTTTGTCTTCTATATTTTTGTTTCACATTTTCCCAACTTTTTTTCTATTGTCGTTCGTGTCTATCAGGGTTCTACGTGTGCATAGCGGGACAAATTACCGTTTCAATGTCACGACTCGGCGAAAACAGGCGATGATTAATGTTTTGCTAGTCTAGGTTTAGTAATGTGGAAATGGTGTAAGGAACTCTGTCGTACTTCGTATTAACTTTGATTTACCTTTAATTGCTATTCAAGATTCAGTAATTCACATTGCGAGTCCCCTTCCTTTGCATTTGTAGAGGTTCAATACTTTGATGTGATGTTGCCGGCCAATTTCTGCTTTATCCCAGGGTTGATTGTACTATTCACATTCATTTTTGGGAGGGGAATGACCCTTGTTATATCTGTCAGGATAATATGTGGTTGCTGAGAACTACCTTCATTAGACTTTTGTCCATACATTAGGTTGTGCCTGTTCCATGAGAACGGGTTATATATGTATGTTGGTTGGAGTTGTGTTGTTGTAGGTGCGCCCAATGATGACGTGGGCGCTTACAGGGTGGCGGGGCTAAGAGGAAATTTCGGTAGTGAGGTTTTGTAAAGGTACACCGTTTGGTTTGCCTTTTAAATAGCGAGAGTGTTGCTCTCTGGTGGTCAATTATTTTCTTTCTTCGTAGATGCTTAATTCTTAATATTTTTTCTGACATTTTTAATATTGAAAAGAAAGATTTTAAGAACCTAGGAGAAATGGTGTTTGAAAAAAGGAAAGTGGAAAGGAAGTCTTCATTTTCCATTCGACATAAACTTTGAAATGAAAATTATAATTATTAAAATTGTGTTCATCGCTATATAGTTAAAAATTTTCGTCTGTTCCCTACGCTATAGCGCTCGCTAGCTTTTACAGGAACATTTATATAGTTATAGCAGGTCCCGTCAGAGGGCTCTGTTTGCTTTGACAAATGTTTATTTTAAGAAACTTTTTAATCATCTTCATATGAAAAAAAAAAATTATAACCTTTCTAAAATATAAAATATCTTTTTAGTATGCAATTGCCTTAGATTTAAATATTAAAAATGTTGAGTTTCCTATTTACATAGTCAATATATTTTTTTAAGAAAATATTTTAGTGGCAATAATAAATTCCATTTTCTTTCGTTCTGAGGGTTCAGCCTTCCTCGAACTTTCAATTTTGAAAAAGCGTTTAAAAAATAATTCAGTTTTAATTTATTCCGCAAATACATTGATCATCGAAGAAACTTTCCTAATTTTTAATAAGAATCCTAATCATTCAACATAATAGTTATATTTGATGGTAATTTTTGATGGAAAAGATGATGTTTACTTTTCTATGTTGTTGTAAAAAAATTTTTTTTTTTTTTTTTTTTTGAAAATTTCTGTTGGCTTTACACATCATTAGCGTAGATGTCTCTGGCTTACTTTCTCACCAGCTAATCCCGCCAGCTTCAACTCGTCAGCTTAGGCTAGCAGGCAGCCTATTCGAAAGTTGCCGCGACATCTCGCCATAATGTACAGAATCATCTTTTAAAGAAATTTTTGTTTGATATATTTATCATTTTTATTTTAGTAACAATTTTTTGATGCATTTTTAATTGAATTTATTACTAAACTATGATGTAACTTTCATCTAAAATTTTTTTATTTATTTATTTTGATCTTTGTTAAATAATAATTTGTTTAGTTTACATATTTAATTTTAGATAGCGTTGGATGGCAACTCAAAGGACGGAATTATTTTCCGTTTGAGAAGCGGGACTATTTGAAAAATCTTTCTTGAATATCCTCTAGTACTCATTAAACTATATACTAATATATTTAACTGTATAATTTTCATGCAACAATAGACAATAGAAATAAGACAAAACACCTTAGCTGTTTAGGAAAAACCTTTATTTTAACCTTTTTTGCCGATTTCGGCTTTATTTTTAATAGCATTTGTACCATTCGTAATGTTTTTAACTTGAATCATTTTCATTGGAATTTTAGTTGTTATTTTTCCACAAGATTGGCGCAGCTAAGCCATTTACAATAGCTTACGGGTGTCTTTTGAAAGGGTCTCACAATTTTATTCCCTACATAGGAATCACTTATTGTTTAATCATTTTCCCTTTGTCATTTTTATCATGCGAAGTGATATTTTTTTCTTATTTGTTTTTGTTTGTTACTTTTTTTTATATTTTATTTCTTAGATATTATATTATTATTTAATTATTTTAACTATTTTATTTATAATTTATTATTATTATTATTATATTATTTATTATTATTTATTATTGTTATATATTATTATTTATTTTATATTGTTATTAGGTCATAGTGGTATTTTATACTTTATTTCAAAATTTCAAGTGTTTCCAAATTTTATTCCTTAAAATATTTATTTAATAATTCGAAACTTTGTTCTGTTTGATCTATGATATATTTTTAGGTAGGCAGCCTAATTCTTTTGAATTTTTAAAAGTAATTTTCCACTATTTGTATAGGGAAAGGGGTTTTTGGAGATGCTTGGGTGAAAGGTGCTTTGTTTTTTCTTTTATGCGTTGGATAAAAGTATAGATGAGTGGGCAGAGACGTTGTTGCCATAGGGTGTTCTTCGTTTTTTCTTTATTTTTATTTTAATAATTTGTGTTTCTGCACAAAGTGTCCGCCAGGTGGCGTGACCGTTGGCTTTTACTGCTGTGTTCAGCTTCATGTTTGCGCTCTTGATCGCGCGCGGTGTAGCCTTTTTAGAAAAAATTCTTTCACCAAAGCAGGTTCTCTATTGAGGAGATTTTGCGCGTTTCCTTCACCGATGGTTTTCCTCAAACGAGAAAGGAATTCGCTTGGGAGCTCGTTGTCCAAGCAGTTTTATTTGGGTGACGTCACGTGGGTTTTGGTCTTCTGATAGGGCAATAGGTTCTTGATTGTTTCAAGCAATTCTTCATAGGTGGTATATTTGATTGCGTTTTGACTGTGGCCGTATATATGAATCGTGGAGCATGGTGCTCTTAATCATTCTAAGTTTATTCTTGAGATTCACCTTTCTTTTATATTATAAGCTTAAAGAAAATTGCTTTAAACGCTTAGATGTTATACCAAATTTTGTAGAGCATCTTTATTTTAATGTCAAGAAAATTTTGGAAGTTTGATTTGTGTGCGCAAACTTAATTTGTGTTATTTAGCGGGAAGAAGGTGGCGGGATTTTCAACTCAGCCTCTGAAGAAGAGACAGATGGCTTTTTGTACTCATGCGAGGGGGGGATTCCGTCGGGGGATGGAGATCCTTTCTTTCCTCTTTTAAAAGTGGGTTTTGCCTTAGTCTTAAAACCTAATTTCCTTTTTTGTTTGCATCATTTCTATAGCCCGTTGTTCTTGATTGGCCTTTTTGGCGTCGTCTTTGAGTCACTTAGGCGTTTGAGAATTAGGCTTACTTTGAAGCTTGATTTTTGAAATAAGTTACACCATTATTGAACTTAAAATTATTTTTTTAAAAGATTTAATTGATTAGTTTGAATAAAGGTTACTAGATGGAGAGTACACAAAGAAGATTGTATAAACACTGGTATCGTTTATATTTTTGTGAAATTTTAGTAAATTGGTGAAATTTAAGACAGTTGTTTGGGATTTGTGATTTTAAAACGACAGAGTTGCAAATAAAATATTTTATGCCTATCTGTAACTCTTAAATAAGCGGTATTCTTATGGTGTCACTTTAGTGGGTCGGCGCCTATATGGGTGGTCAACTGGCTGGGTTACCACAGTACGTCTACGTTGAAATCATTCAACCGTCAAAATATTATGATTTGCATCATTTACTCAGAGGGGGTTATGAGAAGTACTTTCCTCGTCAGTGCTTTATTTTGACAAGTTGATATGGATAAGTGACAGATATGGATTTGAGCAATTATATAAAGTAGGTAATTCTATGCACAATGTCGTTAGAAATTATGATAACACACACACATAACTAACAAATAAAATTGGCAAGAAATCCTAATCTAAGTCGACCTGTTTAACAGGAGGTGGACTTGGCGCTCCCTCATACGTAGGAGCGCTTATCAAAAGGACTGTACTGTGTGGCGTTGCCTGCCCTGGCGTGCACCTGGGCACTCCCGCCAAGCTTTGCTCTTTGTTTGGCGTCTCTTTCTTGTGGAAGAAAGAGGCGCGAAGATTTGAATTTTAAATAATAGATACGGTATTATAGTCTAATTGGAGGCTTCAACGGGAGATTTTGAAAGAGGTTAAGCGATGAGACCGGCAAATTAAAGCCTCTTACAGCTGCTTACCTTCTAATACAATGCATGCTCTTGTCTTACAAAGATTCCCTAATCAATTTGATTATTATTATATATAGTAGTAATATATATATAGTTATTATATATATACTTATATATATTATATATATATATATATATATAATACATATATATATATTATATATTAATAATCTATATTTATATGGCTATTTATATAGTGGTTGATCTCCAGGAGCGAAAATCAATAATAATGTATCGTTATTTTAATAATTTTAGGGTAATACATTAAATTTTTGGGTAAATCTACCTAACGTTACCTAACCTAACCTAACAAACTAACTTCTAACCTAAACCAACTTAACCTAAATTAACCTAGACTATATATTAACGGATCACACTTATAGAATTCTATTTATTATAATATATATATATATATATATATATATATTTATATATATATATATTATATATATATATAAATATATATATAATA